>NW_023590988.1:552142-578687 GCF_014843425.1 Jatropha curcas
ATGATGCAAATAAATTATACAAGATAGATTTAGTGACATGTATCAGGAGGTAGGGGGTTGCGAATCATTTGTTTTTTACAATATTTCTCAGGCAATTTAATCTGAAAATACAGTGTCAGAGATTACAAAATTTATTGTATCAAATAAAATGAAATAATCACTGCTCCATAGGGGGCCAAATAAATTTCCCCCAAGGCCAAAAAGTAAGGATACACAAAATAATAAATGACAAAATCCGCGCATCGGATTCTTTCATTCCGAGGCAATAAAAGATTATGGTGATTCGAGAGAAAATAGTATTGATACCGTAAATCCAAAAGGAATGGTCAGACGACAAGAATAATTGCTCGAAATGTTTTAAATGATAATATAAATAAGTTTATGTTATATCGTAGTTTAATTCATTACCAGAAACTGAATATTTTTGGAGTATAGGATCCTAGAAGCAATAACACAAATAAATCATACGATGGTTTTTTTTATAGTGTCTTAGCGCATTAGAAAAATCATTTCTCATCCTATGTGCTTTCTTTTTCGCATGCAATACATGCAGGATAATATATTATAAACTCGGAACATCATTTTATTTTGTTCAGAATTGGATACTTCCCGAGGAACTTCGAGAACTGGAACCAAGACGTCCTGGTCAATCTACAAGCCTACGTTACAGATATTCCCCGAGTTTTATTCCAAAGTCAGTTCCACGAGTTATTCAAAGTTCATCAGATAGAGATATACTTATAGAAATGGCAGATGATTATAGGAGGATGAGCCGATACCAAGGATTTTCGCAAAGCTCAGATAAGAACAATTGCTTAAGATTGTGGCTTGCTGACTCAGACCAAGATAGGGCTCAAAACCCAAGCTACATTACCCGCTTCGAGCAGTCAACCAAGCGGTTGAAGAAGGCAAGTGTCCAGATGATGGTAGTGAGGACTTCATATATGGGAAATACTGTCGCCTGTTGAGACGATGTATAGCTAACTGGCAGAGCTGAAAGACAAAAATCGAGAAAATGTCTTATGGTAGAGAGGGATTAGGATCACAATTTTCACATAACTGAGTATGTTTTGCACTCCGACCAGAGACTCCACCTCATTCAAAACATTCAAGCATTACACATTTTGAAAGAGAGAGGAGAGTACCCCATTCTCACTTGTCTGAATTTCTCCGAGTCTCTTAGATGAACCGGTACAATGAGGAGATGTTTTGCAGATAATCCCGCAAACTTACATAAGAGACTATCGGAAGGTGGGTAACGATTTTAGAGCCTAGATAAGGAGATTTCAGAAAGAAATTGGAATACTACAGACCGCTTTTCTCAAGCATTTCAAGACCGATAATAGAGAGAGATAGAATTCGGTTTTTGCCGTGATTTGGAAGGGCTTGAGACGGGAAGGATGAAAGCTTTTGCTGACTACTACAGGAGATGGGAGAACAAGTGTTAGAGTTCAAGACCAAGGCCAAAAGACAAAGGTTGAATGCAGAATCCTTCAGTAAGAAGCTTGTTGGCCGCTTCTTCAATGGAAAACGGATGTTAACCCAGCCTCTCACTGATTTTTCTTTAGTTCAGAGCGATGAGTTTATAGAGAATTGAGGAAGCTTTGTACAAGGAGGAAAGAGAAGAATAGAGGGTTTGGCAACTATCCGGATTTTATTATGGTGATAGGAATAGACCGGAAGTAGTAATCAAGAATCCAATTAAGAGAGGATAATACAGTGGGGCAAGTTTAATGAAAGAGAAAGAAGAAGAGTTTACCGGTTTATAGGAAGACCCTATAGAGTTTAGTGCTAAGATCATGTATCAAGAATGGGAAGTTGCTGTCGAAGATGACAGTCGAGATCCCGAAACTAAGCCCGTGCCGAGGGAGATATAATAGAGAGAAATTGTGATTAGCCATCAGTTGCAAAGAGAGGATAGACTGACGAATGTTTTCAAATTAAGGCAACGGATATCAGGATCTGATTGAACAGCCGGGAAAAAATTACAAAGCCTTAAGAGAGAACAAGCCCAGCACTTAAGAAGCAAATCCCGGCTTCCCCAATATCATACAACTAATCCACCCCTAAGTCCTCAGTCAGGTTGGATCGGTCAACACGATCGGAGTAGGATTACCAGAAAGAAGTGGTATTGGCAAACAGCTGAAATAGGAAGAGCGGATGGTTTGTGCAAAATGTTGAAATATGGGAATGAACTGCAGTAAGCGATTGAGGAAAGGGAAGATGCCCCGTAAAGAATAGAAATTGAGAAAAAGCATATGAAGGTGGGTGATGTGCCAGAAGAATGAGGATGGGCACTCCAGCTTGCAATTCAAAAGAGCTTAGCCGACCAAGAAGAACAATGGTAATTATAGCAGTGAGGAGGAACGTTGAAATGAGGTAGGCGTACAGAGTTTAACGCCCAGTGGGACGAGTATACAATCCCGGACGGTGTACAGGCTTAAGGGAAAACAGATTGCTGCTGATGGAACAAAGAAGAAAGTAACAGAGAAAGGTGGAGAGGAGTCAAATACGAAGAAAAAGAAAGGGAGGAGGTGTAGTGAAAAGGGCCACAAAAAGAACTGTCAAGGTTTGTGAACAGCCCTCCCCCGCGAAAATACTAGGCATATTTAATGCATATGACTAAGGGTCAGAAAATGCACGTGAATGTGTGAGTCCGCCACCTTGTTATTATTTTAGGGGTAAACTAGGAAAAAACCCTAAGTTGACTCCAATTTTAATTAACCTAACTTACTAGATTAATTATCCCAATGTTTAAGGCATAGTTTGCGGAACCCGAGGTGGATCCGAGACCATGTCATGTTGATGAACTAACCGATGAATGAAATGCTTTGCAAGGTAAAATGATGTATTGAACCAATGAAATAATTAAGTTGATTCGACTTGCCGCTCGGTGGTTAAATCCCAACCGTGCCTAACGTTACTTCCGTTGAGATGGAAGATCAAAGTCGACGTAGTTCGAAATAGGGTCCTTTTTTAAAGGGCTTGAATGGTATGCTTATGCCATGAGTGTGTGTATGCTTTGTGCAATTTTGTTTAAGGCATTTTGGGCCAAAGTTTGATTGAATTTGTTGTTTTAGGCATTTGTTGCCAAAGTGTTGATTTAAAGGCTTTTTTAGGCCAAAAAGATTGATTTAGGCAATTTGTTGCCAAAAGTTGATGTGATTTAAGCGATTGTTCGCCAAATAATTGAGGTATTTGAAGCTTTTAGCCAAAATGAGTTGATTTAGAAAATTTGTTTGCGCAAAGGTGTTGATTGGGGCGATTGTCGCCAAAAATGCGTGATTTTAAGGCTTTTAAGGCCAAAGATTGATAATTCCAGGCATTTTGCCAAAGCTTTCGAATTAAAGCGATTTTGTTGCGCTAAAAATGATTTAATCTACTTAAAGGCAATTGTTGGCCAAAACTGATCAATTGAAATTGCAATATAGGCAATTTATTTCCGCAAAAAAATGTTTTTAATTAATGGCCATTTTTAGCAACAATTATTGATTATTGGACTTAAGCCGGAACTGTTTCGAAATAAAGGCCGATTATACCATATCATTAAATTGAACCCTAAGATACTTTTTAGCCAATATTGTCGGATTTAGGCTTTTTAACACCACGATTTTATAATTAAACCCGGGCAATTTAAGCTTAATCATATTCACTTAAGGCAATTTTATTTGCCAAAATGATGATGATAGGTGTGAAATGGCGGTTTTGTAGAATTAGGAGTAGAAAGAGAATATGCAATGAAATGCTGAATTAAAATAGGCAAGTTTCGTTATTACTGAGTTTAATCGGACGGCCGCTTCTTAGCTTCAGCTTGAAAACTCCAGATTAAGCTCCTCGTTTGGGGAATATTGATTAGAATTAAATTTAATTTAAGTGGCCAAATATCACAACAACAAGAGTAATAAAAGCCTACATAAAATGCAGAAAAAGCAGTAAAAGAACCGCAAGGAGGCGTAGGGGAGAAGAGAGCAATCGTCAACAATAGACTGAGTGAAGTAAAAAAGGGTCGCAATCGGGGTACTGTATTTATACGGGAAACCCGGGCTAGGAGGGCGAGCCCGCTCGGCGGCGCCGTCCGACGGCGGGCCGCCGCAGCTGTAGAGGGCGGGCCCGCAGCCACCATGGAACGGCGGGCAAACCGCCGCCGTGGCTTGTCCAGCTTTCTAAGTTTTTTCGTTCCCAAAGGCCTTTTTCGGGAGTTTCGTAACCTCCAAAAAATATTTCGGGAACCAGTTCTGTGATCCTAGTGATTTTCCGGACGTTTCAAGTACCATATTGGGCATACTTTTCGGTGAAACTTTCTGAATGGCTCCGGTTTTGTGGTTGGGACGTGATGTGTATGAGTCAGACATCTCGTTCCGGAACCGGAACTGTTTGCAGTCCGGGAAAATCAGGCTTTTGAGCCTCAAAATTTGAAGTATTTCCCACAAGTTTGGAGAAAGAAAGTCAAATGACATAGTGGGGTGACCCGCACAGTATCCGGTTTAATTTATCTCCCTGACTTCACTGGAGTCAATTTGCAATAGACAAGAGCAGATATGTTTCAATATGGGACTTGCTAATAGCATCTAAGGAGCATAAGAGAAGCTTACTTAGAAGCCCATGATTTTGTCAGAGTGCCTGGCTAGGATTCAAAGTGGTTGATATGATCAACGTGCTTACAGCGTAGAATTGGTTGAGGTCACTCGGACCTCCCCACCAAGAAGGAAGAAAACCAGTTGTAGCCCATTGTACATCCAAGATCGCACGTCATGGATCTGTGATACCCGGAAGTGAAAAAAAATTTGGGTGGGGGGGGATTAACCGGGAATCCAGCACTGTGCGTATGCCCATTGAAGATGTTTATCTAAGTTTAAAAATTGAAGAGTCAGAACTCGAGCCATCAAATATGTGGTCAAGGCTTAATGACAACACCAAATGACGGAATGCAAAAAGGAACTTTTAAAGGCAATGATATCCACAGGGGCCTATGGAAAAGGCTGGGTAGAGACTGGTTGTGCTTGACATCTTAAGCGCAACTATGCTCTTTTGTTGGGGAAGACCCTGGCTTCCATCCTTTGGTGTTATACCTTCCACTCTGCACAGAATAAGTAAAAATTCCAATGGGGTACTAAGCGTGGTGTACCAGTCAACGCGCAATGAGGATCTGATGTGGCAACAGTGGAAGGCTTAGGTTGGTCGGTACCGTTATTGGTTTTTCAAAGGTGGCAAGTAATTGATGCGCGCCACCACCAGAGCAGAGTGGCAAAGTGAATAGAATGAGTCCTTTCTCAAGAAAGAATGATGAAGAAGATGCATTGGCAGTATGGCAAAAGGTTTAGGTTCGGGTAGTTGCAAGGAATGTTTGAACCTCTCTCATCGGCATTTGGGACAGCAAAGACAAAGCGTGATTGGCACTTGAAAAAATAAAGAAGGAAGGGTATGAAGATTTCGTCCTCACAGTCAGAGGGTCAAATTTGAATCATATCTTTTTTTGTTCCACAAGGCCGAAGGAGAATTTTCAGAGTAGGTGGAGACCTAGCCTCCAGTCTGGAGTATTCCATAAACCGATCTATGAAGGAGAAGCTGATACAAAGGTCGCCCGAAACCGTCCTTGGACCAGCTGGTGATGGAACTGAGTTTATGGTGGGTATGAACAGAAAGCAAGCCATTGAATTTGAGTGGTCAAAGAAGAATATCTGAGGTTTGAAGACTTTTTGGGGATTTGGGGGATGTAATCTTCCAAGCTGGTGCCAAAGAGCAGAAGGCCAAGGCACGGATGCCCTCCAGTCGGTACTTGCAGCTGCTGAGATGCTGAAGAGGCAGAGAGGAAGGTAATTGAAGATGAAGCTGGTAGAAGAGAAAGTGGAAGCTACCCGGAGGAAGAAGAAGGGTGCAGATGCCCCGATTGAATAGTAATCCAAAGCAATAAAAAACAACTTGTAATGAATGTATTCGAATAGTGCATTAACCTGTATTTTGTTTTTCTAATGCTTGTTTTGAGAACAATATGGATGGTTTTCCTCTCTTATTTCAATCAATGGAAAGTGAACTTTGACTACTTGTTTTTTCTTGTTTTCCTGATTGTCATGTTCGTTTGGGCATTTCGATTATACCACACGCATATTTTTTGACATAAATGCATTGCATCAATTTTGCATTTAACTTAAGCGCACAACTGAAGATCCTAAAATAATCCGAAATGGATTCAGATCTTTAAAACCTGAGCTCAGAAGGATCTTCAAGAATGCATTATGAAAAATTCAGAGGTATTTGCCTGGAGCCTATGCGGATATGCCAGGGAATTGAACAGAATCAATAAGCAGAGCACTTCATTCCTACTGATTCGAGTGTTTATAGCCAGTAAAAGCAGAAAAGGAGAAGGGTCAGACCAGGGTGGCAAGATAAGATCAAAGCTGAAAGTCCAGAAGCAGTTGGATGCAAGATTCTTAGAAAGTAGTGTTGCACTATCCGGAATGGTTTGGCAAATATAGTTCCAGTGTTGAAGAAAGACGGGAGGATAAGGGTTTGGTGTGATTACAGGGACCGTGAATAAAAGCCTCGCCTAAAAGATGAACTTTCCCACTTCCCGCACATAGATGGTTTTGAAATCGACAGTGCTGCCGGAAATTTGGGATGTTAATTCTTATCAATGGATGGATTTTCTCTGGATACAACCAAAAATACCTGATGGCTTTTAGTGGAGGCAAGGCACAAGACGGCCTTCCACCACGGATTTGGAACGTTTTTGCTAATAGAGTAATGCGTTTGGATTGAAGAACACGCCGGGGCAACATACGCAGAGAAATGGCTATAGACGTTATTTCATGATATGATTCCATAAAGGACTAAGAAGTTATTATGTGGATGAAACAAATGGTGGATCATGACAAAAACACAGGAAGAAACATGCAGAGATGTTGGAAAGTTCTTTAACAGGGTTCAGCAGTTATACTTGAGACTCAAATCCGCAAGAAAGTGTCCGTATTGAGTAAGCAAAAGGGAAGTTGTTTAGTTTTTGTTGTGGGGACTAACGGGATTGAGGTTGACCCCGATAAAAATAAAAGCACCATTCAGGATATGGGAACGCCGCCAAGAAACAGAACGTCTAGGTGGAGAAGCTTCTTGGTAAAATTCAGTACATCAGCAGGTTTATTCGAGGTTATCCATACACCTGTGGCTCCAATTTCAAGCTACTGAAGAAAAATGCAGCCAGTAAGTGGGAACGAAAGGAATTTGCCAGAAACCTTTAACCACATAAAGAAATACTTGATGAATCGCACCGGTCTTAGTTCACCAGACCAGGAGAACCTCTGATCTTGTTATCTAATCTGTAGAAAGATGCAGGAGTTGGAGCAATGTTGGTTAACAGCCGGACACCGCTGGAATGGAAAAAGGCCATTTACTATATATTAGCAAGGAAACTACTGCCTATAGAGGAGAAAGTTAACAACTTGGTGGAGAAAACGTGTATGGCAGTAGTGGTGGTCGATAAAAAAGTTAAGGCCTTACTTTTGATTCCTTCAAGGTCACTTTTGTCTCCAAAATGATCACTCTGAAAGTAATTTGCACGAGAACGCCTACTCCTAGAGGGACGAGTTGTCTAAGTGGTTTAGTTCAGATGTCTAGCGTGGATGCAAAATTTGTAACGAAGAAAACGGTCAAAGGGTTCGCGGCTGTAGCAGAATTCTTGGCAGAGAATCCAAATTACAAGTGATGAACTTGGGAATTGGAGTTTCCAGATGAGCTAACTTACTATGTATCGAACAGGGCTTGGAATTTGTAACTTTGATGGATCAGCCAACAGAATGGAGTCCGGAGCTGGTATTGTAATTGAAGCACCTTTAATGGCGAGGTTACCACGATTGCAAGAGACTGTTGTCCCTGTCACTTAAACAACATGGCTTTGAATATGAAGCATGCCATCATGGGAATGGAAGCTCTCCTTGCATCCGGACGCTAAAGGGAGGTCCGAGGTAAATATGAGATTCATTACTGGTTATTGAACTACTGCCCAAACGAGAGATGGGAAGGTAGAGGAAGAAAGACCTGACAGCTATCGTGAGTTTTGTTGAAAAAGGCAAGATAATTCGAAATATTTTCATCACGATAGGAAAGAAACTATAACAGAAATTCCCAGATGACCTTGAGAGAATTTGCATCGGCTTGGCATGGATTTGAGTAAACGTTCCAAAGAAGCATTTATCATGTAGCCACAGCCAATATCCCGAATGCTATAAAGAACATTTTGTGAAAACCAAGGTAGAATCGGAGGAAGAACCATGGTTTACGGATATTTCTGAGGTATATGAAAGACGGTACTTTTTCTGATGATGCTACAAAAGAAGACCGTGTAGCTCTTAAGAAAAATGGCCTTGAATTATGTTCTCGCGATGGTGAATCTCTATAGAAGAGCTTTGGGATGGGATGTTGCTGAGAATGGCGTGAGTAAGAAAGAGGGAGACAGACATTATAAATGAGGAAGGCTGCATGAAGGGCTTTGTGGTCTCATTCTAAGTGGCTATGAGCCTAGCAATGAAAAATCATGAGGCAGGGTTATTTTTTTGGAATGCAGATGGAAAAGTGAGCTGTGTTCAGTATGTGCGTCATTGCAAAAAGCTTTCCAAATCAGACAATAAAAGCCACTTACCTGCTTGTGAACTCCATCCGACAACTCCTTCTTGGCCTTATTTTCTGCATGGGGTTACTAGACGTCATCTCGGCAAAAATTCGCCAGCAGCATGAATGGCCATCAGCTTAATTATTGGTTGCATGTTGACTACTTTCTCTAGATGGAATTAAGGGCTCAATTTACAAATCCTTAACCACAAACCATGTTGCTAGAGGCTTCCATTGAACAGAACATTTTTTGTCGGCTTGGTGTTATCATACGTTACAGATAATGGTTCTCATTTTTAAAGCAGATGGTTGGCCAATTGCTTTATAAGATATAAGGTTGGAAGCATCAAACCAATTCTTCTCCTTATCAGCCCTCAGGCTAATGGTGCAGTAGAAGTCTGCGAATAAGGAGATCAAAAAGAATGGGTGTTGACTGGACTGCGAATAAGGGCATCAACAGCCTCATCAAAAAAATATAAATTTAAAAATTTGCAACCGATAACAAAAAATTTAAAATTTTTGCCAGCAAAATTAGCGACCCAATACATACCAATTAGCACCATTTTTTTTTGCGAACCGATACTAGGACCATCTGGGCGACCATTTTTTGCACCGATAACCGACACCTTCTGGGCGACCATGACCAATTAGCGAATGATTCGGCGATCGAACTTCTATGTTCCCCTCCTTTTGCCACATAGTGAGCTGACCCTTATAACATTGGCGACCGCGCGACCGAATGGCTGCCTACTTGGGGCCAACGCATCATTTGCTTTTATGGACTGGCATCGTTTTTTTGGTCGGCTAAAAATTAGTGAGAAGTTTTGAGGCGTCTGTCTATTAGTGGTCCGGATTTGGTCGTAGATCATATATAATAGATCAAATTACTCCAAATTAGCCGATCGATTTGGTGTCGCTAATATGTCGGTTTTCTTTTTTGTTTGTGTAAATTACCCATTACCAACCTCATTTTTATATGTATTTCCTAATTCCAGTTTTGAAATTAACTTTAACTTTTGCCATATTTAGTTTCCTTAAAAGTAAACAATACCTCATATGAATTCAGATTTATGCTTGGAAATTTTGTGTATTAATTGGTCTCAAGGCCCAGGCTTCCTTTCTTTCTTTCCTTGGGTAAAAGTCCCTTGTAATTACTTTGCTTGAGTACAAAGTATTATGGCTAGCAGATCTATAAATAGGAGATATGCCATTTGACCAAAGTGTGGAGGGAGAGAGAGGCTTAGCCAAATATTATATGAATATACCTATTTTGAGAGTGTTTTTCTATTGGCGCATTTTTCTGGGCTCATTAGTTTAGATACGGTAATTTTTGTCATAATATTATTATCGTTACTAATTAAGGAGAGATATATATTAGTGAGATTGGGTATTTTTGGGCTCAGGGTTTAAACGTGTTATTTCCCACTTTGTACTTTGTATTTTCACTATTAATTATGGATTTTGTTCTCCTTTACCCATGGAGTATAAGGGCTTACACCGAACCAACATAAATTCTTTGTGTCCCTCTTATTATTTTTGTTGTTGCAATCATTATTTTCTTTTGTCCCAAACAAGATATTATTTTTCATGTTTTCGCTTGTTGAGACGGCGTGTTTTTATGGCCCCACTTAATGCCAATGAAATGATACGAGGATGTGGAATGAAAGGTTAATGCTATCTAGAAGTCTTTTAATCCAAGGATTTAAATAAAATCGATTTTAAGTGGTCTGGTTTGCGTAAGAGCTACGTCACGCAGCTATCAGTTGCGTGACGGCAACCGTCAGCGTGCTTCACGCAGCCCTCGATTTGTAATGACATCACTAAGTATACGACATGCCACCACGTGGCTGTTGTGTCCTGAAAAGAAAGCTGCGTCAGCAGCTATCGGGTCCGTCACGCAGCTGTAGAGATTGTGGTAACGACAGCTATGCTCTATTCGCCCTACCTTTTAATAGAATTTTTCATCTTTTTTCTCAACTGCAAAAAAAAAAAAAAAAAAGGTTTGGAGGGCGCTAAAAAAAACACACTTTCAGGCCTAGGTTTTTCTCCAGAGAACTCCTTTCGAGTTCCTTTGAAGAAAAAACAACCATTAGACCATCAATTAGGGGTGAAAACAAAAAAAAAAAAAAAAAGAGAAAATCAGAGAGAAAAAGAAGTGAGCATTTAAATCCTTGGTTTGACGAAGCTTCTGGAAGCTTCTGGATCACCTTAACCATCGTTCGTTAAGGCATTTAAGCTGTTTACAATCCTCAATCTGAGGATTAGGTAATTCCTTTACACTTTTTGATATTTTTATTCATTGATTATTTATTTTATTATTGTTTTAGTAGTTCAATCTTAATTAAACTGTATTCTGTTCATTTTTGGTCATTCGAGGCTGTCTTAAAATATATTTAAATAAAAAAACACTCTAAACAAATAATTTAGAACAGGGCTCAGACCAGAGCAGCTCCTGGATCAGTAACGGATCTGGAAGATGCGTGACGGAGCTGTTCATGTCCAAAATATTGTTTCTTTACCCAGAACAGTTGTGTCACGCAGCTACTGGATCAGTAACGGATTTGGAAGATGCGTGACGAAACTGTTCATGTCCAAAAATGTTGTTTTTCATGCCCGGTGTTCTGTTTTCCGAATCATGAACAAATGCGTCATGCAGCTATCAGATCCGTCACGCAACTGTTCTTCCAAAGAACAACCGCGTGACGCGACTTTTCTAGGGTTCCAGAAACAATTTTTGCCCTTTCAAAAAATAATAAATTTTGTACAAAATAAAGTTTAATTTTTCCAATAAATCCGAAAATGACCAATTATGAACAGATTGCAATTTAATTAACATATTGCAATTTAAAATTAAGTGTAGAAATATTAATATAATGTAATTATTGCATTGATTTGGGTTTTGGTTTTTGGGTTTTAATTTTGAATCGGGTAGAATTGTATTTTTAGGTTTTTTGGTTTGTAGCCCCGCTTGAACATACGAGGCAAGAGCGGGTCTTTTATTTTATTTTGAAATTTAATTACCTTTGGTTGGATCGATTTGGATGATATGGATTGCGATGATTGATTATTTGGGATCGAATTAATCATTTTCCCATATTATAAAATCGGTTCAATTCATTTGGGTTGGGGTTATAGATAAATAAATAATTTTGGCTTTTTCTAAACCTAAATATAAATTAGAAATCGTAAAAGGATTAAAGAGGCCAGTTTTTCTCGGGCGTCGGTTCCAACCTGGCCGACCGTACCCAATTTCCCTTACCCAGAAATCGCATTGGGGCGCTTGACCAAATTTTCTAATAATTTGGGCCTTGAATGAAAGTCGGGTTTAAATGGAGTCATACTTGTAAATTGGAGAACTGGTCCATTGCGAAATAATTGGGTGGCGATCAAAAATTTTTTATAAGACCGATTTTATTGGCATCGTATCATAAAATTTTGTCACCACCCCACTGTTACAAAATATAAGATCAACTTTCCAATAAGATCACTTTCCATCAAAAATAAAAAAGTGACATTTTTCGGGCCATCCGGGGGCGGTACAAAAACAGATTGGCGACTCTGCTGGGGAAGCATCCACTAATCCCCAATTATTTTTTAATAACTAGTCGGTTGCAATTGGGAATTAACTCTAAAAACCTACGTTTTCTAAAATTGGAAATATAATTGGTTAGAAAGCCGTAGGAAAATTCTTTAATCGTCCTTGTTTGGTTATTTGCTTTCCTTTATTTTTATTTTTCTAAGTTCTTGCATTCATGCTACATTTCTTTCTTCTCACCACTTTCTACCCTAGGTATCATTGTTAACTTCAGAGGTGGATCCAGCTTAAACCTTGCGTTTTAGTCACATCCACCCGAGAATTAGCAATTTTACCCACCGCAAGCCTAGTACCTTTAAAGGTGCGTCAAAAGGAGTAGGCCCACGTAAAAGCCTGAATCCTATTTGCGGAACTCGGACTTTGTAAGCACCAATGGACCAAAGCCCATGGATGTAGTTGAAAGCCTTAGTCACTTCCCCATAAGGAGAACCTGAGTCTGTTTGCTGTTGATCTGTTTAATTCATTCCGAGAGTTTATTTTGCCAATCTCAAAACCCCCTGCAAAACCCCGCTGGTTTGTTTTCGAGATTATGTATTTCCAAATTTATCTAGAATATACAGATGTCAACAATTTTACCCAACGGAACTCGTGTGTGGGAGAGATAAAGGTTGGAGGCATGCATTTCCCAACTCCATTCACTGCGGTGTTATAAACAAGTTCATATGCTGTGACATTCATTGCATTATGCATCACGTGATACTTTTCGTTTCAGCCATGCATTAATAAGGGCTAATTTTCGGTATG
The DNA here is from genome assembly GCF_014843425.1 of Jatropha curcas. The sequence goes on from NW_023590988.1 coordinate 565,080, forward strand.
GACGTTTGACCTTGATTTTGAGAGTGGACCTCTAATTTATTTTGAATAACATAATGCAATCGTTTATGGTGAATTAATACCTAAAAAGAAAAGGGAGCTATAAGGGGGTTGTGATTCCTTTGTATTTTCACATTTCTCGCGTTATCTGGAAGTAAGCGTGAGATTCCAAAATTTGTAACTATCAAAACAAGATCCTGCTTGGGACCATCTGTTCCAAGGCAAAAAGTAAGGACACAAAAACAAAAAAAATAAGAAATATCCCGCTTGGAAATCCTTTCATTCCAAGGCAGAAATTAGGGACTCGAGAGAAAATAGCCGACTGTAAAATCCAGCCGACTGTAAAAGATCCAAAAGGAAACGGTCGAAGACAAGGATGCCGAAAATGTTTGAGTACAAAGTAAATTATTGTCTGTGGTTATTCATGCCAGAATTTTAGGTCCAGCTCGTCCGAAAACGAGATCTTATTTCCATAACTGGTTTATTAGCACATTTAGATTTTGCATTCTTCATCCTATGTCCTCTATTCTTCATACAACATGAAACCTCCTTTAACCACGTCCTTTCTATCTACAGCCAAAATTGAATTCCGTCCCTAAGAACAATCACTTCAAAGAGTTTGGGGCTGACAGCTGGTCAACGTCCTGGTCAGAGTGTCCCCAATCCTCAGCGTGCCTCCGGTTAGTTCTTGTGGTCAGTTCAAAGTCGTCTGATTCGGTTCCTGATTTTAGATCCGGTTATAGTTTGAGATTGGTTTGACAATACCGTGAATGAGACTGGTTTTTGGATCTAAAAACAGCCCAGTTTTAAAGGGCCATAGCTTATATATATAGCCACTGCTTGGTCAAGAGACGGGCACCGGAATCAAGGTTCCCCCTTCTTCAAGTAATCAACCCTTCTCCCATTGGTAGTTGTTGAAGCGGAGGCTTCCCAGAACCCGTTTGGGTAACCAAGCATCAGCTGTGATAATGTTAAGTCCAACTGAGAATGATCTGATTAAGCAGCAATGCAGAACTGAAAGGACTAAGGTGGAGAGATGTCTGTTTCGAAAGAAAAAGGATCCAGTTACCAATTTATCCAGTGGCGAATATTCCTGAATGCCTCACAAGCTCTACTTCTTCCAGAGACCTTAAACATAAAGCCTTATTTTGACAGGAGATAATGACCCAAGGTCCATTTGTCTGAGTTCATGTCATGTTGCCCAAATGGAACCGATATGAATGAGGAAGGATGTGTACGAGGCATTTGCCTCAAACGCTCAACAAGAGCTATAGGAGATTGGTATGACGGTTGGAGATGGAGATACAGAAGAGATTGGGTCAAGCTTCAGACTTGCTTTTTCTCAAAGCATTCTAAAACTGATGACACCGTGATGAGTTTGTGGTCTTCGTGATTGGAGAGCTTAAGGCCAAGGGAAGGATGAGAAGGATGAAAGCTTCTCCGATTACTACAGAAGATGGAGGACAAAGTTGTTCATGGTCCAGACAAGGCCAAAGGATCAAGAGCTGATCAGGATTTTTAATTGAAGTCTGTTACCTTACTTTAAGGAGAGGATGCTGGCTCAGCCTCTCACCGACTTTTCTCTGGTACAAAGGGTTGGGTTGAATATTGAAGAGCTGTACAAAGAAGAGAAGAAGAAAAGCCGGGGGTTCGGTAACTACCGGTCTTCCTACAGTGACCAGAATAGAAATGCTGGTAATGCTGCTACGAACTAGTCGGGAAGTAGCAGTACAGTTGGAGCTGTTAACGAGAAAGTGAGAAGGGAATTCACTGATTTGGGTAGACCTTTAAGCACAGTTATGAGATCCTGCATCAGGAATGGTGTGTTGGGTGTGTTGTCAAACTACCAATTTGATCCGTCTAGGCCATTCGAGTAGAATTCCGTTGACGCGAGACCGTGAGTATGCATCATGAAAGGTCATCAATTGATAATTGCTTCCAGCCTTTCGGCATGCTATATCAAGAATTTGATAGATAGTGGAAGATCAACCAAAGCCTTCTAAGCGTAATAAGTCGAACCACACGGAATAAATCCTTTGGGCCACACGGAATAATCCTTTGCCGCAGTACCAGCATAACTATCCACCTCACAAGTCTCAAACAGGTGGATCAGTTAATGCGATTGGGAGTGGTTTGCCAGAAGAGTTGGTATTGGCAGAGGCGGAGTTGGAAGAGAAGATGTTTGCCATGTTGAACATCTAGGATGAATGCAGCAGTAAGGAGGAAGTGGAAAGGAAGCCAGTGAAGGTCGAGGTGGAAAAGACCATCACAGTTAAGATTGGGGAGATAACAGACAATGAAGATGAACAGCTTCAGCTAGCAATCCAAAACAGTCTGGCTGACCAAGCAGACCAGTGGTATTATAGTAGCTATGAGGATGTGAATGAAGTTGGCATCTAGAGTTTGACCCGGAGCGGTCGTGTGTACAATCCAGACAACAATTCCCTGGTCAAAGGACCTGGTCAAAGGAAAAGGAGTTGTCATCGAGGGGACAGGAAAGAAAACATCAGAGAAGGGTGAAGAGCAGCCCAAGGAGAAGAAAAAGGAAGTTGAAGCGGATAAAGCACAAAAAAAAGGCTACTGAAATAGGTGAAAGTAGCCAGAACAGAGTACTGAGCGGGGTGACAGCAAATTCAGTGTTGAGTCAATTACAGAGGACTAAGGCTAACATATCGTTATGGGACTTATTGATAACTTCGAAGGAACACAGAGAAGCTCTCTTAAAGGCTATGACGTTTGTTAGAGTTCCTGCCAGAATCCAGAGTGTGGATATGATTAATGTGCTGCAGCGCAGGATAGGTGAGATAACCTTCTTTGATTCTAATCTCCCTCCCGAAGGTAGGAATCACTTTAAACCTCTGTACATCCAGGTCGGTGTTAATGGAAGAGAGACCCGTAATGTGACGGTTGATAATGGGTCGGCATTATGCGTTTGCCCACTAAAAATGTTACCCAAATTTAAGATTGAAGAGTCAAAGCTCGAGCCATCTACCATGGTTATTAAAGCTTATGATAACACCATGCGTAGCGCTAAGGGAACATTCAGAGCAAAGATTTTGACAGGAATAGTAGAGAGTTGGGTGGAAATAGTAGTCTTTTACATCTTGGCCAATTATGCTCTGCTGTTGGGAAGGCCATGGCTTCATCCTTTGGGTGTGATTCTATCCACATTGCACCGAAAGGTCAAGGTACCTTGGGGCACTGATATTGTAACTATTAACGCTCAGGAAGAACTGAATGTGGCTGCTGTGGAAGGTTTAGAGGCGGTTGTGCCCTTATTTGGTTTTTAGGTGGCTGTAATTGATGATGTTGTAATCATCGAAGACAAAAGTGCAGTCAATAGGATGAGCCCTTTCTCCCGAAAGATGATGAAGAAGATGCAGTGGAAGTACGACAAGGGACTAGGCCGAGATTTACAAGGAAGGTTTGAACCAGTGCCATCTTCACATGGTCAGAAAAATCGGTGCGGATTGGGGTACTCAGAAAATAGGAAGAAAGAGAAGTATGAAGTCCAATCTCCGATAAAAGAGCCGGGATTGAATAGGATTTTCTTTAACCCAGAGGCTTCCGGAGAATTTCAGAGCAGAGGGAAGACATATCCAGGTTTGGAGATCTTCATGATAGATTTTGAGGAACAGCTCATTAAGTCTCCAAAGCCTTCAGCTCATTAAGTCTCCAAAGCCTTCCTTTGAGCAGTTGGTAGATGGAACACAATTTATGATTGGCATGGTTCAAGCAGGAAGTGGCTCAGATTGGTCTTAGAAGATGTTGGAGTTTGAAGACTTTCTCGAGATTAGGGACGCAGCTTCAAAGGTGATTCAAGAACAGAAGTCCAAGGCGAGGACCCTCCAATCAATACTAGCTGTGGAAGAAAAGGAGAGACAGAAGAGAGCATGGCCAGGGTGGTGTCAAAAGGCACGGCCGTGCTACAAAGGGACCAGGGCGTGTCAAGCCTAGCACGCCCATAGTAATCCTAGGCAGACTTCCAGAAGAAAGCACGCCTTGCCTGTGCTTTAGTGAATCATTAGCCCGTGCTGCCTAGCACACCCCGTGCTTCACTAGCCAGACTTCCAGATTAAAACACACCCAGCCCGTGCCATGAAGCACGCCCGTGCTGAGCAGGTGTTGACGCGTGATTTTATGCCCCGTCTGATCCAATGAGGAAATGAGGATGCAAAATGAATGGGTTAATGATATCTAGAAGTCTTTTAATCCAAGGATTTAAATTAAAATTAAACCAATTTTAAGTGTCTGACTGGGTCAAAGCTGAGTCACGCAGCTATGCAGGTGCGTGACGGCACAATAGCTGCATTGAATGCAGCTGCTTGAAACTCAGATTTGCATGTCGTCGTCAAGAATGACGACATGCCATTTTTTTATGCTAAACGACACGTAGTTGTGGTACAACAAGTGAGCTGCATCATGCGTCTGACTAGTTTCATCACGCAGCTAACGGCTGCGTGATGCAGCTATGCTCTGTTGCCCTACTTCTATAAATAGATCTTTTTCTCACGTTAAAGAACAACTTTGGTGAGTGTTTTAAAAACCCTAAAAACACACCCTGTGGCTACATTCTCCTCCAGAAGCTCTTTTGAGTTCGTTTGAAGGAGAATTGCCATTAGAGATCAGTTTTAGGTGAATTAAACCAAAAAAAGAGAGAAAATCAAGAGAGAAAAGTGTAAACATTTAAATCCTTGGTGACGAAGCTTCTGGATTGCCTTAACCATCGTGCATTAAGTCGTTTACAATCCTCAATCTGAGGATTAGGTAATTCTTTTACACTTTTTGTGTTTTTATTCATTGATTTTTGTGTTTTTATTCATTGATTATTTATTTTATCATTGTTTTAGTAGTTTAGTCTTAATTGAATTGTATTCTGTTTGTTTTTGGTCATTCGAGGTTATCCTAAAATATATTTAAATAAAAAAACGCTTTAAACAAATAATTTAAAACAGAGTTCGGACCAGAGCAGTTTCATCACGCAGCTAGTAGATTCGTAGCGGAGCTGGCAGTTGCGTGACGGAACTGTTCATGTCCAAAATTCTGTTTCTTTACCCAGAACAGCTGCGTCACGCAGCTATCGACTACATCACGCAACTATTCTTCCAAAGAACAGCTCAGCTGCGTAACGCGACTGTTCTAGGAAAAACAATTTTTATTCTTTCGAAAAAATAACAAATTTTGTACAAAAATAAAATTTAATTTTTCCAATAAATCCGAAGATGACCAATTATGAACAGACTATAATTTAATTAAGTTTAGAATATTAAAATGTAATTATGCATGATTTTGGGTTTTTGGGTTTTTGGGTTTATTTTTGAATCGGGTAGAATGTATTTTTTTTAGGTTCGGTTTGTAACCCACCTTGAACCATAATGCAAGAGCGGGTCTTTTATTTATTTGATTTAACTGCTTTTGTTTGGATGATTTGGATGATTATGGATACATTGACTGATTTTGATTGGGACGATTAATTAATTTTCCATATAAGAACTCGGTTTAACGAACTCGGTTTCGAATTCATTCGGTTGGCTTAAATAAAATAAAATAATTTGGGCTTTCTAACTTAAAATAAATTAGAAATCGTAAGGTTAAGGAGGCCGGTTTTTCCGGGCGTTCAGCTCACAATTGGCCCGGCGTACCCAATCCTTACTCCAGATCGCATTGGGGTGCCTGACCAGTCTTTAAATGATTTGGCTGAATTGGGTTTAAAATGGAGTCATTTTTATAAAATAAAATTGGAAACGGTCCCATTGCCGAAAAAATGGGTGGCGACTCAAAAATGTTTTGTAAGACTGATTTATCGGCGTCGTGTTCAATAAAAGGTTTTGTCACCACTGTTCTAAAATCACTTTCCATTCAAAAACAAAAAGTGGAAGTTTTTCGGGTCACTCGGTGGCGGTACGAAAACAGATTGGCGACTCCGCTGGGGAAGCATCCACTAATCCTCGGTTATTTTTTAAATAACTGTGAATACTCAAATTTTGAGGCTCAAAAAGCCAGTTTTCCCGAACTGTGAATAATAAAATTTTCTACAGTGAATTTGAATTTGCTACAGTAAATTTGTAAATTTGAACTTACTACAGGGTCCAATGCCAATGTTTTTGGAAACTTTGCTACAGTAACTTTGACTTTGAAGGGGTTAACGGCCAGAATGTTTCTCCGAAAACCAATGAATGGAAGATTGCTCCGACAGAGAGGTCCTGAATTTTGAGCTTAAAAGCTACTAGAATAAGAATAGTTATGTTTGGAATGGGTGGGTCTGCATGAAGCGCAAATGCCATCCCATACACTACTCAAATCATCTCAGATATCAAGTTGCCCACTCGAAATTCTTTATGACGAGGCTGGGCTTCCAAACAAGCCAAAGAAAAAAAAAATGGGTCAAAGGGAATTTCTGCACAAAAAGAAAGAATCAGGACAAAGCTCCAGGAAATCAAGTCTTGTTCAAAAAACGGGTCAAACTGCGAGCTCCCCGTTAAATTAAGCCCATCAAGGGAAGATGACTAAATCATTTTCAGCCATAGAGGACAAAGACCAAGCGGCTGCTCACATTTTGAAAAAGCAAGTTAAAAAAAGAAGCAGTCGTTTCCAACAAATCTTGGATGACACAAACACCTTGAAAATCAAGCGCCAAGCGGCACAAGTACAAGTTGTCCCTATATAACAAGGAAATCATTTCCCAAAATAAGGAAAAGGAGAGAGTCTCCTCAAAATTCCTTATGGAGAGGAGAATAACCATTGAGGAAATAAAGTTTCAAATTCCAGAGGAAGATCAGTTCAAAGAAAAGGAAAATCAAATTAACCTCAAGAATTTCAAACATGGGAAGCCAACAAACTCAAGCATCAAAGCTTCTTCACACAAAGCTCACCTCAAGTTACCACCCACAATGTGGTATTCAAAACTCTTTGTGAATGAATACAAGTCATATTTCAGTCAACCAGTGGTAAATTACACTACAACAACAAAGGTCAGATTCGCCCAGACTATCATACGAGCTCGGGTCAATAAGTTGATTCAGCATCATCAAAGCCGGGAAGGAATCCCGCGAAGAAATCAAGTCAGAAATGAATTCTGCATCAACATCAAGTCGGTAAAGAATCCCGCAAAGACATCCATTCGGGAAGGAATCCTGTAAAGACATCAAGCCGGGAAGGAATCCCGCGAAGAAATCAAGTCAGAATGAATTCTGCATCAACATCAAGCCGGGACAGAATCCCGCGAAGAAATCAAGTCGGGAATGAATCCCGTAAAGACACCAAGTCGGGAATGAATCCCATAAAGACATCAAGCCGGGAAGGAATCCCGCAAAGACATCAAGCCGGGAAGGAATCCCGTAAAGACATCCAGTCGGGAAGAGCCTGATTCTCCCCATTCCCCCGAAGATTTCTTGGAGAATACGTAGGCAGCCACAAAGGCAACGGTCACAAACATAAAGTTTGCATCATAAAAAGCAAATTTTCTCTTGCCAAAATAAAAAAAATATAAAAATAAAAAAGAGAAGAAAAGAAAAATAAAAGCTGGAGTTGAAAATCCGAAGGGCGGCTTCAGGCCAAGAAGTGCAGTAACTTTGACTTTGCTACAGCAACTGTGGCCAAACAGGTCCTGGCCGGACCGAATGGCCTTTCGGAAAAGTTCAACTCGAAAAGTATGCCAATATGGTACTTTATAAACGTCCGGAATGTTCCGCGAAGGATCGCAAAACTGGTCCGGAATAATTTTTGGAGGTCCGGAACTCCCGAAAAGCCCACCGGAGCGAGAAAGGGGGGGGCAGCCGCCGGCCCTGGGCGGCAAGCTCCGCTTAGCAAGTGGCAGCAGCCGCCCCGCCAGGCGGCCCTGCGCCCAGCCAGGCGCAAGCAGCCGGCGCGCCTCCCTGGGTGGCAAGCGCCCAGCCAGGCGGCACCTACCGCCCAGCCCGCGGCAACTGCCGCCCGGGATCCGATTTTGGCCTATAAATAAGGCCATTTTCAGCCTAAATTTTGACACCCCTGTCTGTGTTGACAGGACGATCTTTCCCCCCACGCCCTTGCGATTCTTTACCAGCTTTTTGCAATTTAATTCAATTTTATTATATTTTGTTGTATATTGGACACTAAAATCAATACAAAATTAAAATTAATTAATATTTCCCAACGAGGAGCTAATCGGAATTAAGAAGCGGTCCCGTCCGATTAAATCAGGTATGTAAAACCGAAAACTCTGCCTATTTAATTTTAGCACTTCATGCATGTTTCTCTTCTACTCCCTAAACAATTCTATAATCGCATAAATCATTCATGTCATTAATTCTTGGCAAAATAAACCTGTCTTAATAATTGATAAAACCAAATGCCCGGTTATTAATAATCGTGGTATTAAAAGTTAAAGTCCGCAATATTGGCTAAAATGGCCTAGTTAATCAATAACTACGGATAATTGCCTAATTTCCGAACACTTGCCTAAAAGTCCAATTAATCAATAATTGTGAACTAACGGCCTCGTTGGAATTCACATTTTTCTGGCCAACAAAATTGTTCTACATTTAATCAATCAATTTTGGCAAAATAATTGCCTACGGTCTATCATTTTTAGCTGTTGATATGTTAGTCCTATAGCCGCTTGGCAAAGCGAGCATAACAAACAAATGCTTATAAGAAGAGAATTTAACCGTTTTTTAGCGATAAATCGCTTAAAAATCCAACAAACTTTTGCAACAAAAATGCTAATCAAAATCAATCAACAATATTTGGCGACAAATCGCTTAAAATGAACCGATTTTGGCACAAATGCCTAAAATCAACAATTTTGGCGACAAAGTCGTTAAATGAACCATTTTGGCCAAAGCCTTAAAATCAATCATTTTGGGCGACAATCGCACCATCAACATTTTGGCAAATAAATCACCTAAATCAACCAAGTTTGGCCAAAAGCCTTCAAAAACACTTTTCGGCAATAATAAGCCCGAACATCAATTTTGGCAATAATAAGCCAAAATATCAATTTTGGCGACAAATCGCCTCAACCCATTTTTGGCACAAATCCTTAAAACCAACATTTTGCAGACGAACCCTAATCGATATCAATCGATCTTTTGGCAAAATAACCTAAACACTCAATGCACAAAGCAATACACACTCATGCCCAAGCATACACACTCTGCAATAAGCATACAATCAAAGCCCTTTCAAAAAGAAGGCCTATCGAACTACTGATTTGATCTTCCATTCAATAACGGAAGTAACGTAAGGCACGTTCGGGATTTCACCCGCGGGCGAACAAGTCGAAATCACTTAAAAACATTTCATTTGGTCGTAAAATTACATCATTTCACCCTAGCAAAACATCAGCATCGGTTAGTTCATCCAAGCATGACATGGTCTGGGAATCCATCCGGAGTCGTAGATTTGTGCCTTAATCATGTGGGATAGTATTAATCTAAGTAACTAGGTTAATTAAATTGGAGTCCTCAGGGTTTTTTCCTAGTTTACCAAACTAATTAAACAAGGTGGCGACTCACACTATCATGCGCATTTCTTCTCATTATCATATGCATCACATCCTATTTGTTTCGGGGGGAGGGGTTTTCAACAAATAATAGTCGTTTGCAATTAGGAATTAACTCTAAACCTACGTTTTCTACCAAAGGGAAATAAGGATTTAGAAAGCCGTGAAAACTCTTTAATTCCTTATTGTTATTTGTTGCCTTTATTTGTATAAGTTCAAGCATTCATCACTGCATTTCTTTCTTCTCACCACTTTCATACCCAAATTATCCCTTGTAATCATGCAAACTCGGAGTGGATCCACCTAAACCTTGTGTTTTAGAACACATCCACCCGATGAATTAGCAAATTTTGCCAACCGCAAGCCAATACCTTAAAAAGGTGTCTGTCAAAAGGAAGTACTGCCCCATGTGAAACGCCCGAATCCTGTTTGCGAACCTGGACTTTGTCCAAGCCCAATGGACCAAAAGCATGTAGTTGAAAGCCTTAGTCACTTCCTATAAGGAAAACCTAAGTCTGTTTGCTGTTATTCTGTCATATTCATTCCGAGAGTTTATTTCGCCAATCTCAAAACCCCCTGCTGGTTGTTGAGATTAGACCAAATCCTAGGAAGCAGATGTCAAAATTATTACCAACGGAACTCGTGTGTTGGAGAGATAAGGTTAGAAGGCATGCATTTCCCAAGTCCCGTTCCCCTGTGTGTTATAAACTGTTCATATCCTGTGACATTCATGCATCACGTAATACTTTTTGTTTCAGCCATGCATTAATAAGAGCTAATCTTCGGTATGGACGTTTGACCTTGACTTTGAGAGTGAGCCTCTAATTCGTTTTGAATAACATAATGCAATCATTTATGGCGAATTAATACCCAAAAGAAAAGGGAGTTATAAGGGGGTTGCGATTCCTTTGTATTTTCACATTTCTCGCATTATCTGAAAGTAAGCATGAGATTTTGAAAGTAAAGCATGAAATTTACAAAAAAAAATTGTAAATTAATCCACCCAAATAAGATCCCTGCTTGGGAACCTAATCTGTTTCCAAGGCCAAAAAGTAAGAACACAAAAAAAGAATAATAATAAGCAAATACCCGCTGGAAAATTTCCAAGGCAAAAATTAGGGACTCGAGAGAAGATAGCTGACTATAAAATCCAAAAGGAACAGTCGACGACAGATAATGCCAAAAATGTTTGAGTACAAAGTAAATTATTGATGTGTTATTCATGCCGAATTTTAGGTCCACTCGTCAAAAACGAGATCTTATTTCCATACCGGTTTTTAGCACATTAGAATTGCATTCCTCATCCTATGTGCCTCTATTTTTCATGCATACATGCAGAACCTCCTTTAACTCAGGTCCTTTTATTTGTCAACCAAAATTGATTCGTCTCGGGAAACCACTTTGAGAGTTTGGCGCCGACAGCGTGGTCAACGTCTAGTCAGAGCGTCCCCAATCCCCGAGCGTGCTCCGGTAAGTTCTGTGGTCAGTTCAAGTTCGTCTGATTCAGTTCTTGATTTAGATCCGGTTATAGTTGAGATGGTTGACAATACCGTGAATGAGACTGGTTTTTCTCTGGCCCAGTTAAGGGCCAGGCTATATCTGATATAATAGCCACTGCTTTGGCTCAAGAGAGGGCATAGAATCAGGTTCCTCCTTCTTCAAGTAATCAACCTTCTTCCCTTGTAGTTGTCGAAAGGGAGGCTCCAGAACCCGCCTTGGGTAACCAAGCATCAGCTGATAATGTTGGTCCAGTTGAGAACGATTTGATTAAGCAGTTAGCAGAATTGAAGGATAAGTGGAGAAGATGTCTGTTTCGAAAGAAAAAGATCTAGTCACCAATTTTCATGTGGCCGAGTATGTCTTGAAGCCCACAAGTTCTACTTCTTCCAAGACCTACTTCTTCCAAAACCCTTCAAACATAGGAGATAATGACCCGAGGTCCCATTTGTCTGAGTTCATTCATGTTGCCCAAATGAGCCGGTATGATGAGGAGGATGTGTTACGGGCATTTCCTCAGACGCTGCACAAGAGCTATAGGAAATGGTATGACGGTTTGGAGATAGAGATACAGAGAGATTGGGTCAAGCTTCTGTTTTCGCACCGCCCCCGAGCGACCCGAAAAAACTGTCACTTTTTTGTTTTAAATGGAAAAGTGATTTTTATTATTGAACAGTGGTGACAAAACCTTTTGGATACGATGCCGATAAATCGGTCTTATAAAATATTTTGAGTCGCCACCCATTATTTTGGCAATTATTTTGGCAATGGACGTTCCACAATTTTATTTTATAAAAATGACTCCATTTTAAACCCAATTCTTTTTAAGGCCAAATTATTTAAAAGACTGGTCAGGCGCACCAAGGCGATTCTGGGTAAGGGAATTGGGTACGTCGGCCCGTTGGAAGCTGACGCTCGGAAAAAGCGGCCTCTTTTAACCTACGATTTCTAATTTATTTAAGTTAGAAAAGCCAATTTATTTATTTAAACCCAACCCGAATGAGTCGAACCGAGCTCTTATATGGAAAATTATTTAATCGTCCCAATCAAATCTAAGTATCATATTCATACTCATCCAAATCATCCAAATCAAAATAATTAAACCAAATAAATAAAAGACCCGCTCTTGTTATGGTAAGGGCAAAGGCGGGCCACAAACCGAACCTAAAAAAATACATTCTACCCAATTCGAAATCAAAACCCAAAAACCCAAGACCCAAAATCATGCATAATTACATTTGAATATTCTAAACCTAATTAAATTGTAATCTGGTCACAATTGGTCGTTTTCGGATCAATTAGAAAAGTTAAATTTCATATTGTACAGAATTCATTAATTTTTTAAAAGAACAAAAATTTGTTTCTGGACTCACAGAACAGTCGCGTCACACAGCTGTTCTATGGAAGAATAGTTGTGTGACAGATCCAATGGCTGCGTGACGCAGCTGTTCATAATTTGGAAAACTCCAAATCCATCAACCGTTTATTTCAGATCCACAATCAAAAAAATAGAATGTTAAAAATAAAATAAAATCATGAACATGAACAGTTTCGTCACGCAATCCCCAGATCCGTTACGGATCTGAGGGATGCGTGACGCAACTAATCTGAGTAAAGAAACGATATTTTGGACACAAACAGCTCCATCACGCAACTGCCAGGTCCGTTACGGATCTACTGGCTGCGTGACGCAACTGCTCTGGTCCGTGCTTACTTTTCAAACAACTTATTTACATCATTCTTTAAACAACTTAATTTACATCATTCTTTTTATTTGAGACATACTTTAATAAGATCTAAAAACAAACCAATAAGAACAACTGCCGTTTAACCTAAGATAAACTACTAAGCAATAATAAAAAATAAAAAATGAATAAATAAAACATGACAAGAAGGTTTAAGGGAATTACCTAACCCTCAAACTGAGGATTGTAAAACAGCTTGAACGCCTTAAAGAATGAAGGTTAAGGGGAGTCCAGAAGCTTGTCCACAAGATTTAACTGCTCAAATTACTCTTTTCTCTACTTTTTCTTCTTTTTTAGATCGTTTTAACCTAATGTATTTCGTTTTAACCTAATTGATGTCTAATGGCTGTTTTTCTTCAAGGGAACTCAGAAGAGTCTCTGGAGAAAAGCTTAGCCGCAAGTGTATGTTTTTGATGCCCTAACCACCAGTCCCGAATAAGAGATAAAATGATGTATTTATAGAAGTAGGGCAACAGGATATAGCTGCGTCACGCAGCTGACGGCTGCGTGACAGATCCGATAGCTGGGTGACGCAGCTCACTTTCTGGACCATTACCACGTACTCAAACAGAATGAAAAACCGTTATGTCGGCATTCACGGTGACGTCATCTAGATTGGTGTTGCGTGACGCAACCTACAGTGCCGTCACGCACCTGATAGCTGCATGACACAACTCTTATGCAATCCAGACACATTTGAATTAGTCTGATTTAAATCCTTGGGTTAAAATACTTTTGGATAATAACAACCCTTCATTCCTCATCGTCGTATCCTCATTGGGTTAGGTGGGGGCATAAAAACACGCGTCAACAGTTTCAGACTGCTTTTCTCAAACACTTTAAAACAGATGAAAGCGATGAGTTTAGTCTCCTGAGTTAGTCTAA
>NW_023590990.1:0-22011 GCF_014843425.1 Jatropha curcas
CTCATTTTTTTTCTTTACCTAGCAATAAAAAATAATTTATTATTATTTTTCATTATATTTGCATATAGATATTAATTTAGAATTAAAGGCATGAATTAGAGTTTGAGTGGTGGCTTGATTTTCTTTTTGGACATCTATTAGGATTTTAAAAATTTGCATTTAGAAATTAGGACTAAAGGATTAGGTTTAGAGATTGGTTGAACTTTATTTTGAAACCATTTGATTATAAAAAAATATAATTAAGTATATAAGAAATAACATTACTAGTAGTTTGTATGGCAAAGTGTAACACAAATTATCAGAAATAATTGACTGCGTTTTATAAGCATTTGCAGCCATGGTCATTTGTTACAAAATACTTAATATATTATATTCACTTAAACCATCTATGTTCCATCATAGATTGTTGAAGCATTATTTTTAAATTGAGATATAATGTTAGGTTTATCAATAATGCCTAAGTCTGGTGCCCTATTTACTATTTCTCGATGATGATTTATAGGATTTAACTCAAATTGTTTAGCGTTTTCTGAGTCAAGTTCGCTGTCATCAGAGTTGGTGTTTTCTTCTATAGTGTTTATATTTCTAGAGGCTTCAGTAGTGTCAGGAGCTACATGTTGATTAGTTGCTGAATGAAAAGTTTACTTAATTGGTCTTTTAATTTGTTTACAAATTCATTTTTACTAGACTAAGAAATTTGATAAGGTTTAAACATGTGACTTTTTACAGTTTCTTTACCGTTGATGTTTTCTGTAACCAAAGGTTTATCTTCTAGTAAATGTTCTATACGTTTTAATTTGGAATTTAAACAAATTAAACTTGCATTACTAATTTTTTAGTTGTGTGTCCGATTTTACCACAATGATAACAAGTTATGATTTTTGATTTGTTATACGAAATTTTCTTCGATTTTTTAGTGCATTTACAAACTTTAGCTGTATGACCGTGTTTTCCACAAATATAACAATTTAAATCTTTATACGATTTTTTAATTGATTTTTCCTTATGTTTTTTAGGAGATGTAGATGTTTGTGTGTGATCATTTTTACAAATCAATTGTGATGCTAGACATGTTACTGGATTTACACTTTTATCAGATTGATTTTCTTTAATTAAGTTATACCAATCAAAGAATTTTATTTCATTTTGCCTATTTAGTTTATAGTCTAAATATTCAGATTTTAACAGATTTTAATTCTTCAAAAGTATGAGTTTTTAGAATCTGCTTCATTTTAATTAAGTTTTTTATTTTAGATACTTCATTTAATAAATCTTTTTCAATATCTTTTTTAGTTAAAATATTGAGGTTTTTAGCAACTGAAGAAACATTTACTGTAGAGATCTTAAAATCATTTTTATCAGGAACAATTACTGTAGAAACTGTAGAATCATCTTTTCATCACATAAGGCTTTAATAAACGGGACTTACAACGGGTTCAGTAGGCATACCCAAACCTTTCCACGGTTTTGAAGATTCAAAAACATCCCATTTAAGACTATTAGCAGATCTACACAATAAAGGATCCATGTTCTAATACCAACAAGTTAGGGATCATCGCCTGGTTATACCCTTTGTGATTAAAAATATATATATATTTTTAATGGAGTGGGATTAAATTCGAGAACTTTTCCCACATGCCTAACCTGCAATGTCGACTGAGTTTATATTAATTATCTTTTAATTACAGAATATATTTTTGTTTATCACCGGACATACCCAAATGCACAATTAAGGTTACTGATCAAAATCATGGAATGAAATTCTGTGAAAAAAAAAAAATAATAGAAAGATGCTCATAAAAGACTGGGCCCAGGTAGAGGTGGAACAGAGTTTTGGACACAAGTTCAATGGGCCCTTCACATTCAATTTTTCAGCCTACTTTCTGCAATTGCATCTTCTTAAATTATTGTCATCGTATGAAATTAGAACATCAACACATTTCCAACAGAGTACAGTGTACAGACCCGTTAATTTAAATATATTTATAAAAATATATTACTCTGGTACATTGCAACTAATGGTTGGTTGTTATTCAAAAGAATTGTTAATTTAAAAAATATCAATACTCTCATTTCCTTTATTTATTGTTACTGAATTTATTGCATGTATATATTTTTATAACCATGAATTTGCATGTAAGAAGTAGAAGAGCTTGTATCTAATAAGTTTAAGAACAGAGAAACTTTTTCCTCCATGAATGACGTAAAAAATTTACCTTATTACAGGAAAACCATTTTCCTTATAATTTTTGAAAAATTATGGGTGTGTTCAGCTGTAGAAAATGGAGTAATTTTCTAGAACAATTTTTCAAAAAAACTGAAAAAACAGAGTTTTGTGATCAAATCAGTCAATTTTTTATTTGGAAAACTAGAAAATAATTTTTCAGTTTTTTAAAATTTAACTAAAATTTGGAAAACAGTTTTAAGTTGTTTTCTAAATTTTTCCTTTATAACAAAAAAAATATGTTTTTCAATTGTTTTCTATTTAAAAAATGACATTTTCATAATTAAAGTTATAATATCTGTAAATAATTTTTTCTATAAAATATTGAGGGTTAGGGTTCCTGCAACCTTAACCTGGGAAAATCCCAGAATTAAGTCAGAGTGTGGAGGGAGAAGAAGAAAGGTGCCGTAAACACGGACATTATATTCGTAGCAGTTTAAGATAAAAATAGAAATTTATTTAATTACAAATACAAATTACAAGATTTGAAACTTACAAACAATTTACTTTAGACCTTCTCTCCAACTTGAACTCTTACAACTCGAACTAGGAGCACAAGAAGGAAGAGAGGGATATATAGGTAATAACTAAACTAAAACTTATGCCTTCACAAGGGAGAGGCTCCTTTTTTAATAGGAAAGATTGGCTAATCTTTTACTATCTAAATGAATCAAGTTCCTTGTCTGCCACTGGCTGAGGAAGATGCCTTGGCTTTATGTTGGAGATGCTTTTGGCCTTTACTGTCTGGAGATGCTTGGCTTTGTACCTATTTGGAAAATGACTTGGTGACTTTTACCTTTTTATCTGTTGCAAATGCCTCTTTTTACAATGTGGTCGGAACATGAATTTGAGGAGGAAAGAAGTTACGTGTCTTTTTGTCTTTGCTTTTTCTTTTTCTTAATTTCTTCTCTTTTCTTTTTCTTCTAGCTTTGGCCTTTCTTGCCTTATCTCTTTGGACTTTTGACTTGCTTTGCTATCGGATTTTTTATGATTCGCTATCATCACTTTCGTCAACTGATCGAATAGATGATGAAGGATAGATGGTTGATGAAGATGATGATAATACAATTTTACGTTTGCCTTTATGATGCGTCGTTTTGGAGGATTTACTGGAGGACGAACCTTGGGCTTTACTGGGCTGATTTGAGCTGGTAGAGAGTTGTTCAAACATCTCTTGACAGATCAATTTATATTCTTCTGGTGTTTTAACTGCAGCTAACTGGGCCTGACATTGGGCTTTTTGGATACCGAACTGGGGGTTATCCTGGATAGCTAATGTTTGGGCATAGGTCAGAGCTGGTTTAGATGGGCTGGATAATTTATTGCGGATCCATTGACTAATTTTATGTTCAGTGGTGGAATTCTTGAATGATCCCCACCATTTTATTTTCCACATTTTTATTTTATGTTCCTTTTTACTATCATGGGAATTTGACTTCCTGGACATACTGATCAATCCAGATCAATTGCATATACCATTGGTTGAGTGAAGAAGGTCATACAATAATACATCAAGGAAGAAATATGGATCTTCTTCGGAGTTGGGTTTTATGAATGGGTTTTAAAGAACTGATACAAATAAAGGATATCATGAGGAATGATTTCCTCTGAAATTCCCTTAAATTGCCACCATCGTTTAAACCAATTTGGGATTTTTAAATCAGTGCCTGTGTGACCTTGTGACGAAGCAGAGATAAGGGAAACCTAGCTCTACTATTTCTTGCGTAAAATTGTATGTTGTATAAGTATGCTCTGTGGTTGCACCTTAGTGTGATCTTCCACATCAGAAAATTATAAATTTGTATGTTGATTCTGAAGTAAAATTCATTATTGTTTAAAACTGATCATCATCTTTAAAAATAAGTACTGTTTATCAAATAAGTATATACTACGGAATTTTACTAGAAATACAAAGATACTGTATAATACAAAAATATTTTATTCGGATGAACTGGTTGTTGAATCTAATTCATCAATTATCAAAAAAACCAATTCTCGGATATAGTTTTTTATAAAATTGCCAAGGATTGTTTATATTATATCATCCTCAACTCGGATTTCAAAATCAAATAAAATTTTTATCAAAACCATTTATGCGTTATACTCCAGTAGATTTTGATATTGGATTTGGCAAAATTCCACAGCTATCAACGGATTTGATAACTCTTTACTGTCTACCGTTTGAACAGAGTGCCGTATCATGAGCGGATACGATCGCTGGTAGATTTAGAAGACATTTACCCTGGTTCCTCTGGAAGAGGATGTGCCATACCCTGCAGGCTTTAAATGACTTCGGCTGAGAATTGAGAAAGTTTCCCTCAATCCATTTTTTGTAGATCTTTAGGAAGGAGTGGTTTTAGTGATTTAAGATTATAAGTCTTCATATGTGCTCAGAAAACGCTTAGTTGGGGAGCCGGAATCTTGTTTAATTTCTTTCCCCTTTATCCCCCTTCTTTCTTCCCATGGTTCTGTGAAGAATTCTCACTTAGAAAGTCCCTGGAAATATTATCATTGGCCTTTAATATTATTCGTATGTGCGATTTTATTAGAAGAATGTTCTTTAATAAATTTATACCAATCAAAGAATTTAATGTCAGTTTGAGTATTTAATTTATAATCTAAATATTCATATTTTAATATTTAAATATAGGCAATTAAATATTAAATCCTTCTCTGGTTATGATTTAAAAGATCAGATTGAAATTTATTTATGCAAATAACAATACTTAAAATTTCTTTTTTAATAGTAGAATAATTTAATTGAGTTGGAATCCAATGACCTGAAGTATATTGGATGATCCTTTCTTTACCATTTACTTTTTGTTTTAAAATGCCTCCATAACCAATATTAGAAGCATCAGTTTAAGCATCAGTTTCAACAATTTTAAAAGCATTAGGATCAGGAATATATAAGTAAGGAATTTCTTTTACGAATGATTTGATCTTTTTTACAAGTTGAGTGTGCTGAATTGTCCAAGGACCAGCATTTTTACAAAGTCTATTATGTAAAGGTTTTATCATGCAATTTAAATTTGGATAAAAATCAATCACATAATTTAAACAACCAAGAAAACGTTGTAATTGGGGTTTATTAGAAATTTCATCAGGAAATTTTCCACCAAAAACAAGTGCTCTTTCTATAGGTTGAATCTTACCTTGTTCTATATAATGACCTAAAAATCTTATTTTAGTTTTAAACAAATCCATTTTAATTAGATCGCATTCTTTCTGTTTTTACAACGTTGCTAAACCATCTTGTCCTAATACCATACAAAAAGTTTTAAGTGTTTAAAAGATGATCATCAATAGTCTTGAGACTAAAATTAACACATCATCAATGCTATATCAAACAAAATACTATGAGGTATTAAAATTGTCATTCATGATTCCTCTGAAATTCAGAAGGGAGCATTTTTTAAATCCGAAGAAGGCATTACATACATCCATTCATATTGACCAAAATGGACTGTGAATGCATGTCTTTATATCTGCTTTTAGGATCAATTTCTGTAATTCTCGCCCCAATAACCAGATTTCTCTATATCGAAAATTACTAAAAAATATTTGCATTGTATAATTTTCTTACATAGTTCTTTTTAATTAGAATCGGATATTCTGATTCCATTTTTAAACGCGCTGTATTTAATGGCTTATAATTCTATTTACTATCTTGGAACACCTCGTTCATTTCAGATTTTTATTTGACATTCAAAAAAGCTGCAAGACCAAGACTTTCTAAGATTCTACAAAATTAATTTTCTATTTATTAAACTTGAATTTCTAGTATTTTACAATGCTCAATCTAATTCAGCGATTCATCTGAATTGTCGGAGCTTTAGTTTTAATTATTTTTTCATCAAAATCTTGTCATTATGTAATCTAACCATGTTTGTTTCACGAATCCCAAAATGCACATGAGCTAGGCTTCAGGCAGCATAGTTCTTTTTCCATAAATGTTGGAGAAGATTTTGATTCTTATGTTAAACAAGATCTTCTGCCCTAATTAGTTTGAATTTATTTAAATGGATATTTGTTATTTAAACTTTTATATTCTTCTTTAGAATTTATTAAAGAATTGATTTCTAATATTTTAAGCCTGAATGACTTTTAACAAATTTAATTGTTTTGTTTTTAGCTTTTTCTGTAAATGTCTAATTCTAGCTGCACTATTCTTATTTGAATTTAATACAATCTTCTTTTACTGAGTATGCGTGTATTAGGTTTTATAAAAGGGAGTACCTAAAATTACCACTATAATTTTCGAGGTGAAAGTAAAAATACTGTGTTTA
Source organism: Jatropha curcas (assembly GCF_014843425.1). Next base: position 6,514 of record NW_023590990.1, read on the forward strand.
TTTCTAAGCTTTGATTTATGATGATTGCATCCTGTTTTTCTATAATTTCAAGTTTAGCATTTGTTGCTGTACTTTAATTTTTCACTAGCTTTTTTAACCAATATCTTTTAGGAACTAGATCAGATTTTATACAGTTTAAATCTGCACCTGTGTCAAAGAGTGCAATTGCATCTATCACAAAATCCTTTATTTGAATGTTTATTTTTACTAAATATTTTCGTGAAGTAATTTCTTGTAATAGATTGAGAAAATTACAATCTACATCTTCATCTAATTCATTTATTTGTCCATTTAAATTATTATCTGATTCGTCTTCTTCTGAGGAAGAACTGGAAATAAGTTGGGATTCTAGTATTTTTATTTTTTTAGAATTTTGTTGAAGTTGGGTTTTTAATTCTTTTACTTATGAACTTCATTTTTTAAAGATCCTTATTAATTCTCATTGCGTAAAATTCTTTAGTAGATTATGCAATATTCTCTTTTTTCCCTTTATTTTTATTAATTAAGAATAGTGTGTTAAATTCATAGAAGTATTAGGTTGAATTTTAGGGAGTGTAATCTCAGGTACTTAAGTATTAGGTTGAATTTTAGGAGTGATATCTGGTACTTCTTTTTCATTATCAAAGCTTTTAATTAATTTTTTAAGAAGTTTTGCTTTAGTTTCTTGGTCTTCTATTGTATTTACTACTTTTAATAATGTACTTTGATCTTTACTAAGCATGTTTATAGATTTATCTGATGAACTGGAAGAACTTGTGGTGGTTCCTAATTCATCAATTTGGTTTTCACTTTCCTCAATCTCAGATTCCGAAGAATCAGAATCAATATATAATTCATAAATTTTATTTAAAACATCATCTTCTAATTTTAATTCATGTAATCTTTTATTAAAGGATTTAGATGTGATGCCTTTATTTCACAATTGTAACAAGTGCAAATTTTATAGAGAAGTTTTATGTTAGATTTAGAAGGTCGCTTTATCTAACATGTTGTCTCTGATACAACAAAAGATATCCTTTGTTGCGATTTTTAGTTGTAGATTTAGTTGTAGATTAGGTATAATATTTATAATATTATAATATTATAATATAATATATATATATTAATATATACTATAATATATTATATATTACTGGATATACATGGCTTAGAAGGAATATATTATATATTGATATACATTGGCTTATGAAGAATATATTAAAGGAAAAAAAATCTTACTAATTTTTTACTATTATTTAAATTATATGAAAATTATTATTGATTTATTTATTGGGATAATATTTTTAGTTCTTGAGGTTTTACAAAATTGAATTTTGAGTCATTGTAGTTTTGTCTATTAGGTATTTAGTCCCGGAGGTTATATTCCGTTCATTAAGAGATCACTCCATCCAAAATCTAGTCATTTTTCTGTTAAAAGTATGTATAAAGACAAACCCTTTCGTTTGAAGTGGAGGGAAAACTAAAGTCTCATACACACCTCATCTTCTTTCAAAAGAAATTGATTTTCTTTAAGTTTTCATGGAGGATTTCGCTTGATTCTTTGCAATTATTGTTTGGAAGCAGTAGATGTGTTAGTCTCGTTCTCCATTCTCATGAGATTAGGGGTTGTTAGAAGGATTCTAAGTAATTTTTAAAGATTTCTTCCATATTTCGTAAAGTTAGTTACTTTATTTGAAATTTTCTTTTCTCATGGTCGTTCTTTGCTTTAAGAAGAGTCGATTACACATTTTTGGTGCTCTGTTTTGATATCAATAGCGTATTTGTGATTTTAGGGTTAGTTGGGTTAGTAATTGAGTGATTGAACTGATGATATCATAAATTTCATCTCAGGAGAATATTATCATGCTTCCTCCATGGTATTTGATGCGGAACCCAAAAAAAATGAATTCCTAGAACCCCTAATCGAATGGATCGGATCAAAAATCAAGATGAATTCCCCTCTATGGCACCCCTCGTTTATGAAGAAATGGAAACACCAATAATCAAGAAAGAGAATTCGATAAACTCCACAACGAATTCATAAAAGTTTACCTCGTGCTTGATGCAATTAGAGGAAAGCAATTTCTCACAATCACTCTAAGCAAAGGGACATGCAAAGCATGAAAAATTTATGTAATTCAATTTGATCAAAAGCTAATTTGTTTACAAAGAAGACAATAGTATTTATACTAGGAACTAACATAATTAGGCTAGCCTAATACAAAAGACCCATTAACCAAAGCCCATACAAAGACAACAAAAGGCTAAACCAAATAACGCATTTCAAGAATAAAACACGTCCATCTCAAGCCCTAGCACAGCCAGGGCATGCTACTCAGCACGGGCGTGCTTCTCCTTAAACACTTGCCTCTAACAATATAAGAAGCCTAGGTGTGCCTTCAAGTTCCACACAACATTTGTTAAACGCTTGGTCATGAAGCTCTTGTGAAACTTGGTCTTGAACATATAAGGAAATGGCTGCCCCATATCGCTTAGCACGGCTCCATGTAATTGGCCCACTTGGAAGCGCCAACGGATCTCTTATGTTGTTCTCCATGCTTCCATTGATGAGTGGTGGCAAATCCGTATCATTCCCCCTTTCCTCAAAAAGATTTGTCGTCAAATTTGCATCCATGTCAAAAGGTGATAAATCAATAACATTAAAAGTAATGGAAACGCCATACTCACCTGGTAAGTCTGTCTTGTAGGCATTGTCGTTAACGAACTCCAAGGCTTGGAATGGACCATCTCCACGTACGTCAAGCTTAGTCTTCCGTTGGTTGGGAAACCTCTCCTTCCGAAAGTGCACCCAAACCCAATCTCTAGGCATAAACACTAGCTTCTTTCTTCCTTTATTCGCCTTGTCAGCATACTGTTTGTTTCTCTTTTCGATATTCGCTCGAGACTTCTCATGTAAAGACTTCACCAATTCAGCCTTTTTAGGACCATCTAAACTAGAAAGCTCATGTAAAGGTAAAGGAACAAGATCCGAAACAGTTAGTGGGTTAAATCTATAAACAAGTTCAAATGGAGTAAAACCTAAAGTAGAATGTATGCTACGGTTATATGCAAATTCAATATGGCAAACAATCTTCCCAAATTTTTAAATTTTTACCCACAATAGCACGAAGTAAAGTTCCTAAAGTTTTATTCACAACCTCAGTTTGTCCATCCGTTTGTGGGTGACAAGTAGTAGAATAAAGCAATTTAATACCTAGCTTACCCCATAAAACCCTCCAAAAATGTGAAAAGAACTTAGTATCCCTATCAGAAATGAAAGTTTGTGGTGCCCCATGTAATCGTACCACCTTTCTAAAGAATAAATCAGCAACATGAATGGTATCATCAGTTTTATGACAATGAATGAAATGAGCCATTTTGCTGAACCTATCAACCACTAAAAATATGTTGTCTCTACCACGCCTATTCCTAGGTAAACCAAGCACAAAATCCATAGAGATATCAACCCAAGGTGAACTAGGAACAGGTAAAGGCATATACAATCCATGAGGCATAGGCTTAGACTTGGCCTGTTTACAAGCAATGCAAGAATCACAAACTTTCTCTGCATCTTTACGCATATGAGGCCAATAAAAATGTTCATTCAGCATGTCATACGTCTTATGTACCCCAAAGTGTCCCATTAATCCCCCATAATGAGATTCAAGCACAAGCCATAGGCTCTTAACTTTGGTCCTGTTTACAAAGCAATTGCAATAATCTACAATACTCTCTGCATCTTTACGCATTGAGGCCAATAGGAAAAGTTTCATTCAGCAGTTGTCATACTGTTTTTCTTACTGTACCCCAAACGGTCCCATTAATCCCCCACTAAAAAATTTGGGGAGAAAAATTACATATGAGGCCAATAAAAATGTTCATTCAGCATGTCATACGTCTTATGTACCCCAAAGTGTCCCATTAATCCCCCATAATGAGATTCAAGCACAAGCAAGTCACACATAGAACATTTTGGCACACAAAGTTTGTTGTCCCTAAACAAATATCTATTATGTCTATAAAATTTATCAAATGCTCCATGTTCGCATGCCAAATATACATCGCCAAAGTCAGAATCAGACACATACAAATCCTTAACATATTTAAATCCTAGATATCTTCTTGACAATGCATCAGCAACAATATTATCCTTTCCATGCTTGTATTTAATCACATATGAAAATTGTTCAGTAAATTCAACCCACTTACCATGCCTTTTATTAAGATTACCTTGACCCTTCAAGTGTTTTAGGGCCTCATGGTCTGTGTGGATGACAAACTCCTTAGGTAGTAAGTAGTGTTGCCAAACATGTAAAGTTTTTACCAAGGCATACAACTCTTTGTCATAGGTTGAATAATTGAGTTGTGCTCCATTCAGCTTCTCACTAAAGTAGGCAATTGGTTTCTTTTCTTGCATTAAGACAGCCCCAATTCCCACTCCAGAAGCATCACACTCAATCTCATAAGTATTTTCAAAGTTAGATAAAGAAAGTATAGGTGCAGAAGTTAACTTCCCTTTAAGCGTGTCAAACGCCTTTTGTTGCTCTTCTCCCCACTTGAACCCAACTTCCTTTTTAATTATCCACTCAAACCTAACTTCCTTTTTGATTACCACTATGAGTGGTGCGACAATCGAAGATAAATCTTGTACAAACCATCTATAAAAGCTTGCCAACCCATGGAAACTTTGTACATCCGAAACTGATTTGGGCGTTGGCCATTCCTTAATAGTTTTCACTTTCTCCTCATCTACCTCAATACCCTACGCACTCACAACAAAACCAAGAAATGCAAGTCTATTTATACAAAATGTGTACTTTTTATGCTTACCATACAATTGGTCTGATCTTAAAGCTTGTAATACTAGCCTAACATGCTCAATATGATAATTAAGAGACTTGTTATAAACAAGTATATCATCAAAATACACAACCACAAGTTTCCCTAAGAAAGCTCTCAAAACATGGTTTATAATCCTCATAAATGTACTAGGTGCATTAGATAATCTAAAAGGCATTACTAACCACAAACCATACTTAGTTTTTAAAGCTGTTTTCCATTCATCAGCTGGTTGCATTCTAATTTTATGATAACCACTCATTAAGTCAATTTTAGTAAAGTAACTCGACCCACACAACTCATCTAACATGTCATCAAGTCTAGCGATAGGGTGTCTATGCTTTACCGTAATTTTGTTGACCGCCCTATAGTTAACGCACATTCACCATTTACCATCCTTCTTGGGTACTAAATGTACCGAAACAGCACAAGGGCTCATGCTCTCTCACACCAATCCTTTCTCCATAAGTTCATCAACTTGCCTTTGCAACTCCTTTGTCTCCATTGGATTGCTTCTGGAAAGACATCAGTGAACTCCTGTAACATAGAAACAAACACAGAAGGTAAACCATCAAGGTTAGTTTCAGTGTTAGAAAACAAAATCTCCTTGAACTAAACACAAAAGGTAAACCATCAAGGTTAGTGTCAGTGTTAGAAAACAAAATCTCCCTAAACCTAAAAAGCAACACGGGTTGCCTCAAGGCGATAGCACACTTAACCTCTCTAGCTCTCGCATAAAAAGTGTGTTTTTTTCTCTCCCCTCTCGGTGTTTCACTCACCATTGGGCCATTAATTTGTTTGGTATCGCATAAAAAGTGTGTTTCTTTCTCTCCCCTCTCGGTGTTTCACTCACCATTGGGCCATTAATTTGTTTGGTATCTTTTGCGACCTCTTTTTTTCCAACCTCACTCTTTACACTCGTTTTTCTCTCGAGCTCGAAGCCTCACTCCCATTATCCCTCAAAGTCGAAGCCTCTCTTTCTCTCTCAAGCATCTTCTTCTGATTTGCATACACTTCTTGAGGTGACAATGGAGCAAGAACCACCTTTTTACCCCGTGAACCAATGAGTACCGGTTGTAGAACCCATCATGTAGTACCCTTCTATCATATTGCCATTGCCTTCCCAACAATAAATGGCCTGCCTGCATTGGTACCACATCACACAAAATCTCATCTTTGTACCACCCAATAGAGAATGGCACAAGCACCTGTCGTGTCACCTTCACCTCCCTACAATCATTCAACCATTGTAATTTGTAAGGGTTAGGGTGTTTACGACATGCCAGATTCAGCTTATTCACCATACTTACACTAGCTACATTAGTGCAACTACCCCCATCAATAATAAGGATACACACTTTTCCACCAATCAAACATCTAGTGTGAAATATGTTCTCTCGCTGCTCAATACTCTCTTCCTTAACTTGCATATTCAAGGCATGTCTAAGAACTAGAGATTCTCCATGTTCAGCAAACAGCAAATTATGTGCATCCATATCCAAAATATCATTATCATCATGCAAATGTGGCATATCTTCATAATCACTACATTTAGACTCATAACTAATATTCCCATCATCCTTAGCAATCATAACCCTTTTATTAGGACATTGAGATGCAATATGCCCTTTCCCCAATCATTTAAAGCATTTAATCTCTCTAGAAGGGATTATAGGGTTAGAAGTACCTTTGTTACCCTTGAATGGAGATTGGGCAACCTCTTTACCTCTGGATGTTGATTCTATCCTTTGGGAATTATTACCTCTGACATCTCTTCTTTCACCTCCCTTGGACCATTTGGATCCCTAAGTATTATTAGAATACTTATTGGTGAACTTCGCCTTTTTTTGTCTTTCAATTTTCATTGCCATATCCACCATTTCCTCTATTGTATCATAGTGATACATCTCCAAAGCATCGGCAATCTCACTATTCAAACCTCTAAGGAACCAGGACATTGTAATTTCTTCAGCCTCCTCAATCTTGGCTCTAGCTATGCACATTTCCATTTCGTTGTAGTATACCTCCACACTTTTCCCCCCTTGCACCAATCTTGCTAATTTGTTGTGCAAGTCCCTAAAGTAATGGGCTGGGACAAATTTTTGGTGCATCAATTCCTTCATTACCTTCCATTGTGGCACAGGTCGCATTCCCTTCTTTCTTCTCTTTAACAACAGTTGTTCCCACCAGAACATAGCATATCCTTTAAACTCAACAGCTGCAAGGTGAGACTTCTTCTCCTCAGAGTAGTTATGGCACTCAAAAATTTGTTCAACCTTTCGTTCCCACTCAAGGTATTCTTCATCATTGTTGTTACCATAAAACTCTGGAATCTTCATTTTGATTAATCCCAAGTCGCATCAACTGTATTAACTTCAGGATTATCGACTTCCTCATCTTCAGGAGTTTGAAATCTAATTGGTGGAGTAGTATTTAGACCAACTCTTGTTGCATTGGAGCTTTAGGCGACTTTAATCTCCTGCAAATCCTCTCTCATATCTTAGAGGAAACTGTTATAATTTCAAAACTACCCTTGAATCGACTCCATAAAGAGATTCAATTGAGGGTCTAAATTTGACCTCCATCCTTACTAGTTTCTCTAGGCTTTCCTGTATTCATGGTTAATACTTAAAGCAAAAATCACAAAAGAAATAACGTTAAGGAAAAACATGTTGGCTCAAGGGTCGATTTGTAATCTCGGATTTTGATGATTAATACAAAAACGAATAAATTTAAAATTATGTTACTTGTGCTAATTTTATTCTTATGCAATCCTACCTGAGGTGAAGATTGCGAAGACCTAGTAGCTGGTATTTGGAAAACTGTTGAGGATAGAGAAAATCCAATATGAGCACAAAAATCCTATTCATCTCTCAAAAATATTTTTTATCGGAATTAGTTTTCTTCTTCAAATAATTATTTGTCGAAAATATTTCCTCCAAATCGAAATATTATATTTCCTAAAACTACAGAGATTTCTTCTCTTAATGTTTGGTAATAAATCCATTCACCTTTCGGAAATATATTTTTGAAGACTAAAGTGTTTTTAAAGTTATTCTCTTACCTTAAAATGAAGGAAAATCTCTTTCGTTTTTAAAGTACATCTTCCGCAAATAGTTCTCTCCAAATAAATGCTGTCGAAAATCTTTTTCTAAAGGAAGTGAAAATCAGTTTATTCTCATTACCAAAAAGAATAAAACAATTTTGGTAACAGAAGATTTTTCAATCTTCTAAAAATAAAGAAAGAAGATAGTTCTGATCTCTTTCCAAAAGATGACAGTCATTTGTTTCCTATATCAATTGGAACATCACGCTTAAACATTTGGTGAAGTTAAGGATTTGTTTTAAGAGCCACTCTCTCTCAATTGAACGAACCTTTCTCTAAAAACCTACTCTACCCCCCAATTTTCTTACTCTATCTTAACGATTTTCAATATTTTTGAAGTTTGAAAAGAATTTTCAATTACTTTTGAAAAACAAGATTACTGTGATTCTACATCGATCTTTCTATCTGATTAAAATTGTTTTCCTGCTAATAGGCGTTCTTTCTGAGTCTATTAGATTGATTCTTGAGTAGATAGCTCTTATTTGTTAACTTTTGTGTAATAGCTTAGGTTAGAAGCTATGAAATAGAGGTTATCAAGCGACCTTTCTCCATGTGTGGGATGTAATTCCTTGAATCGATTTCTTACTCTACCAAAAACAGAAGGGTTGAGGTACTAGAACCTGGGAAAATCTAGTGGAACAAAAAGGGTATCTGGTTTTTGATCTTTGCCTTTTTTTGACTGTGGTTTGTCTCTTACCCTTTTAAAGAGAAACTTATGAGATCTCAAGTGCGTCTTGGAGTGATAGGGATTATGCCGAACCATATAACTCTCCCGGTGTTGATCTCTTTATTTCTAAAGCTGTTGATACTGTCTCTTTTCCACTCTTGTTTAATTTTTAGAAACGCTTTTTGAATTTAAATTCAGATGTTCTAAAACGCAATAAGTCTTATCTATTCTAAACATTAGAACTCAGGGATTCTAAAAAGTGAATATACAATGTTCTAACTGTTGTTCTATTTCCCAGTTATATATTCACTGGGGTTTCTATTTAATGTTCTAAAACTTTATGGATTCACATCTTGTATAGCTTTCCATCATAAAGGTTACTCTTATTTTTGCGTTAGGCTCTGTGAAAAGTTTGAATTTAATAACTTATCTTTCATATAAAGCTTTATATGATTCTGCAAAACTTTATGACAGGAAGTTCTGAGTTCGATAAATTCATAAAGAAGCTCTGATATAGTACAAGTCAGTGTAAAGCTTCTATCAATAGCTGTGCACTTTGACCATACTATCTATAGCTGCAATTTTAAGAAACATTGTGAGGAGATTACGTAATCATATTTCTATTCTCAACAAAGTTCTATATGTTATCGCTTTGCAACTTAGCAATTCTATTCATGTTTAGAATTTCTTAAAATTTATCTTCAAAAAGTTTTTTAGAAAAACCCAATTCCCCCCCCTCTGGAAGTGGCATACTTATTGGACCCCAATCTCGTATAGAGCCTTGGCTCTTGACTTACTGAAGCTTACCGCTTAAGGATAAAGATCCCTGGCAACCCACTTCCTCTTGTCTTTAGAAGGCAATCTGTTCTTAGACCCTCCTTGTTCAAGCTCATAATACTCTTACTGGAAAACTAGAATGGAGAATTTCATTAAAATCATTAATAAAAACTCTGGAGGAATGTACATCACTCAGGTCCCTCGTATTCCCCATCAAAACTGCTTAGAATATGAGACTAGTTAGAAAAATCCTGAAGAAGGACTTATCACCGATGGTGACTGATGACTTGCCTATAACATGCAAAAGCCATAATATTCTTCATTGTGCATTTAATAGCACTGTGAATAATAACAAAAAGCTGTCGGATGTAAATCTGCACACAGAGATGAGCGAAAAACTTAAAGTAACCTATGAGGGTACAACAGGAGTAAAAAGAATCCAGAAAAAACTTCCTTTGGGAAGAAATACCCAAAGATTTAGTATGAAAGAAGGAGAAACTATTGCAGAACTAAATTCTAATCCATATTAGTTAATCCTTTGAAACTTCGGAAAGGAAATGTCAGAAGATGAGCTTGTTAAGGAATCCTTAATTCTACTAGAAAAATGGGATTCCATAGAACTGTATTGAATTACAAAAGAACTTTCCTCACTTATGATTATCTTAAGGACTCTGTTCAGAAGAATGAAATTCGTGAAATGGAAATAAGAAAAAAAAGGACGGCTTTGAGGTAGCATCTAGTGAAGAAAGTTCTTCTGATCTTAACATGATGTATTAGCACTTGTTGGCTTAAAAGATTAAAAGTTTCTATCAGAAAAGGTGGAAGCCACAGAAAAGGTTAATAAAAGAACTTTCCATTCTAAAAATCAGTAACTAGCCCAAGAAGGAACCTTCTGAAAGTGGTTTTATGAATGCAAAACAAACTGGACATATCAAACCAAATTGTCCTAAACTGAAAAAGAAGCAACAAAAGAAACCTTGAAAGCGGCTTCGTAGCTGCCTGATGATTCAGATGGATCTAATCCTGAAAGCCATGATGATCAAGAAGAAATTCTAACATCTGTCATGATGCTACTATCGACTCATGAATCTAAAAAATCAAGCACTTTATTCAACACAGAAAGACTTGGAATCAACAACAAATGCAACATCCATAGAAGGATGAAAGCACTGAAGATTTCTGAACCCATCAGAAATGGTGATCTTCTAATACTTACCAATAATGCTTTGCAAGAGTTTTGAAAACTTTTAGGAAACAGCATTAAAATGTCTAAAGGAAAGATTTCCAGAAAAATTTAAAATCTGAGAAAGAACCATTTAAATGCTTTTATCAAAGCATTACATGCAAAGATCTGTATTTATAGAGATCAAAATCTTTAAAAAGTCGTAATAAATCGATTTTCTGAAAAATCTGACAACGTTGAAAAGGAAAAGAAGTTGCAAAACAAGCAAAGGAAATCTTGATATTCTGAAAGGAAGTCTTGAAATGAAGATTAAGAATTCTAAAGTCAATTTCAGAAATCTCTTCTAAAGAGAAAAACAAGTTCAATAGCATTTCTAAACTGATTCGAGTTCCTAAACAGAGAAAAATGTTTTGTTCTATTTGTGACTTTTACATTAGAACATCAAAGTTTATTCAACAAAGCAAGAAGAATTCATAGTGCACCGTACCACTTATCCTCCAGACCCACATGGTTGGGTACCCTAAATCTGCTTGATCTTTTCAGGTGTGCCAAAGGAACGAGCTGAAAACAGAGATTGGGTATACAATGACAGCGCTTGCTCTAGGCATTGACTGTGAACCAAAAAAAAAGAGGATTCACCAGAATCAGAAAAGAAAAAAAGGAGTCGATAAGCTTTGGAGACAAAGCAAAAGGAAGATCGTTGGTTATTGTGTGGTAGTTCTAATCCTTCAAAAGAAGATGTATCCTTAAGTTAGAAGGATTTACATTATAACTGTTAGTGTTGTATCAGATCTGTGAAAAAAAGAAGAAAAAAAGTGAGTCTTTGAACCTTCTCATTGTGAAGTTCAAATATGCATGATATACACATGAAATGACAAACTGTAGCATTCACTTTTGGAAAAAATGTGGAGTAATTTTTGATCACTCCACTAAAGGTATCTCTTATACCTTTAAGATAGTAGATCTCTGCTGATATGCATAACCAGGATATATGTTTAGTTCTTATTATTAATCTAGTTGGTTATGGCCCCCACCATAGAAGACTTGGACACATGCAAGCAATGCACTTATTACATAAACTGTCTAAGAAGATTCTGTTCAGGTGGTTTTTGCAAGTTGAAATTGAAAAGGATTGCATCATAGGAGAGAACGAAACCTGTGATGCACTGTCAAAATTGGCGAGCAAACAAACCAGAAACGTGTGGTAAAAATACGTAAGAGTACGGCAGAATGGTGCGACGGCTAACGTCTAGAAGGGCTGCACCTGATTTAGTGGCGTGGCGAATACGCCGTGCGTAGGTCGGGAGAAAAGTCTAGTGCATATTGTAGGGCAGTGAAATAGATCAAAGTAACAATAACAACGCGTTTAAGATCACCTGTCTAAGCCACACTCCTTTCCTTTCTTTAGACCCACTAGATTTTAAACTCAAAAAGGATGGGGTGTCTTAGTAGAGCTTAAATCCGTCAACCCGTGGTTTCTGTGTCTTATCTTGTGGCAAAGAAAAAACGAGAAAACGAGGAGTAAGAGAAGGTACATGATAAACTACCAGATTCCAAAGGACATGATTACGTATCCCACACATTAGAGAGATAGAGGGTTGCGCATTTGATAACTCTGGCTAGATGGCTCATGAGAGGGCAATTCTGTGACCATAAATCAGACTATTACACACAAAAAGAAGTCAATTGTGTACACTTAATGATAATTAGAGACGACCGTATCTACTATAGAATACATAATTCTAAAATCGACAGAAAGAAACGCCGTATATAAGCACAGGAAAACAAGATTTTTATCAAGAATATCTTAGAAGTCATCGCATTATGAAACAAACATACTGTTTTTCCACAAAAGCATAACCTGATGTAAAAAACCACTTCTACTTTTACCCCGTAATTCGAGATTATTGATTGAAGAACATGCAAGAAAGACACGTACAGAAAAATAGAGATTGGCCAAGAAACGCAACAGGGATGTGCGTAAGTATCTAAGGCTACGTTAGATAAGTAAGTATGGTTTTTTTTGGAGGAAAGGATTCAGACCATGTCACAATGAAACACGGACGGCATGGATATGCGATGACACATCGGTTAACGGTACGATAAGATTAAACTCTGATACTAAAACTAATCATTCCTCTAACCAATATGAGTCGTAAGGCGTGATTGATTACCACATGGTGAAAAACCATTATAAATGATAATAGTCGAATCAATTAAGTGCTTGTGTCGTCATCGTGTGTGTGGAACAGAGATCAGTCAAATGCGATGGAAAATATCATTACACATATATACCATGCTATATTGTGCTAAGAAAGGATGAGCTAATCTAGAAAGTCTATGCAAAAGAAACATAAAGTATAATAAAAGACTGTCGTGAGTAAAAGTCACATTGTGTATAAATAAACCGTTGATCGTTACACCTTAAATTAAAACATATTTAGGATATATATAGTGGTATGATCTTATTGAGTTACATGAAGAATAAATACCGTCCGTGAAAGTATTAGGTCCACACATTTCCTTAGAAAGTTACCAATCAGGACACAAGACACGTTTATTTGTATAAGAGCAGCAAAACGATCAAGAACATGTAAAATCTAATCAGTTCTGACCCAGAGAAAGTAAAGGAAAATGCTAGAAACTGCATAATTAACCGAGATAAAACCCGAAAGAAGATTTCCGTGTCCAAATGTATATACAGAGGTAAGAGAATACTTAAGAAAACACATAGCTCTGAGCATCATTGCGGTACCAAAAAAATGATTACAATTTCCGAAGTACAAGACCCAGTAAGACATGTCTCATCCCATATACCAAAAAACATCATTTATGAGAGTAAAGACGCCACTAGCTACATGTAGTTATTAGAGTGAATACGGAAGGACTCATAACATTCTTATAATCGATTATTTGGTAGGAATATGTTTCGGATAAAGTAAATTATTCTGGTCGTGACTTCGCAAACTAAATCTTTCAACGAAACTAAGAAAAAAATAGTCTTATGAGCTGTATGCGGAAAAGAGGAATTTAGTTTGTAGCTTCATATTCATAGGAGGTCATAGATTTCTCTGCTAATTCCTACAATATGGGGAGTATTACACCCAAGATGGGGAATAACCTAAAGCTTACCGATCCGGATACAACCCCTTTCGAAAAGTACACTTACAAACAACTCGAAGGTAGGATTTGCCTTGTCATGATTTTCTTAGACGCTAAAGGAAGAAAATATTAATGCTGTGCAATAGAATACAAATAGCACAAACAGAAATAAAATAGATTTTAATTTATTCGTTTTTGTATTAATCAGTCAAAAATGCGGCGGAAGAGAATATATCAAAAGTCGCACCTTAGAAACAAACAGTCGGTTCTTCTTCAACTTAATCGATTCTCATCTAATGTTACTAGGATTTTGTCAATAGGGTAAAACCTGTCGCGCCGAACTAAGCACAATTTGATATGCTTTGCTCTTATAAAGGTCAGTATAAACCGGATGAATAAACAAGACGTCAATATAGGGTCCTGACTAAGAGGAAATGTCTGATTTAAAGAGAATGCGATGTCAGAACTTGTTAGACACCCTCCTACAAATTGAATCATCTGTTAATGGAGTCATAAAGAAATTCACCTCCGCGTGGGTAACAAGGGTGGAGGTAAGTAGGCTTGAGCGGATGATCAATAACTACAGATATACACATCATAGACTGATATGTGAGAGTATGGAATGTGTGCAGAAAGAAGGGATCTTAGGAAGCTTGAGTATCGGAAAGATCGCTAAGCAGTCGCAAATGTGACGCATGAGACAAAATGAGGGTCGAATTAGCTGAAAATAGTTTACATTCGACACACAACAACTTTAGATTTGTCAAAAAAACACTCCTGAAGAAAGTCGAGGACAGGTTCGATAAAAAGAATATGCCGGCTGCGACACATGTGAATAAGTAATACAGTTGATATGGCAGGAAAGCTGTCTTGGATTATTATCAACAAGAATGACGCGATTTCATGAGGAGATTTTGGCTAAGATTATGCAGGAGTAAGCACAACATAGAATGAAGAATTACCTTGAGTTGTAGGGAAACGAAGAAGGAATATAGGAAAATATGGCCGGTACCGAAATTGCTTGTCAAAGATGCCAAATAACAACTGTACTCGTTGAGGAGGAAAGGTAGTGATCAATGGCGACACTTCTTCAGTGAATCAAGCTAAAAGCAGTATCTTAGATTGAGAGGAATAACAAGAATGCTCAATAGGACAGGTATGTATACAATTGCTCAAGGGGAACATGCTAGGTTGGTACTCCAAGATGGAGGGAGTAAGGTCCAAAAGTCAGTCAGGGAGAATTGTCGGACGCAAAAGGATAGATGCAAACGGCAAATGGAAACGGGGAGAGCAAGCTGTAGAAGTAGGATTGGTAGTATGGGAGTAGGAGCATTGTATATGCTATGAACCAAGGGGAACATTTAGGCACCAGACATTACACTAGATTTGTCTCTAGGTCCTTCCACAGTGGTACTTTTAAGATTGAGACTCGGTGTGCACAAGGCCACCCAAAGGAAGCGCACGTGAAGGGGGAAAAAATAGTAAAGAGCTGGGGAGAACGCAAGCGGTCGTGGGGCAGTCTAAAATGAGAAGTTATGCGGGAGGTGAGTGATGAGGGAACAAAATGTAAGAAAACACGGTGTCTGAACTGGCATGTGCGCGGGCGACGCCCGTATTCAGTGGAGGAGCAAAACACAGCCGGTGCCTGTTCGACTGCAAAGGCAAGGCGGGCGGAAGCACAAGTCGATGGAATAAAACAACAGGTGCAGACAGACTGGAAAAGTAGAAACAGCCTAGCAAAGTGGACAACATTAAGCGCCGACAATGTCGAGTCCAAGAACCAATCACTGCGAAACCAACGATAAATGCAAGACATGTCACTCATACGTGAGTCACGTACAAAAG
>NW_023590991.1:0-18669 GCF_014843425.1 Jatropha curcas
TTGTTCAAAGTTGCCAATTAAATCCATCTAAGGGCCTATTCAGGGTTAGGTTCGCTGATCAAGACTGTGAATACATTAGTTGTAAAGGTCAGTTCTACTGATAATTGCTCAAAGAAACTTCCAAACATGATATCCAAAGATTTGATAGATAGCGGGAAGATCACCAAAGCCTCCTGAGGCAGAAATAAGCCGGCGCCCGGAAACATTAAAGTTAGCTGATGGGCGAATTGAACAAGCTCCTTAAATCTTTCTGTTTTGTTTTTTGAAGATTGCTTTTAAGAAACAATTGTGAATGAACTTCATTTTACTATTCAATTCAATGGGAATGAATTTTGATTACTTGTTTTTTCTTACTTCTCCTGATTGTTATGTTAAATGGCATTGATTATACGCACATGAATATTTTGCATAAATTGCATTGCATCATTTTGCTTTACCTAAGCACCACCCAAAAATCTCAAAAAAATAATCAAAATCGATCAGGACTTTTTAAGCTTGGAGCTCAAAAAACGATTTTCCAAGAATGTCATACAGTTTATGCGTTGATATTACCGGGGGGATCAATAAGCCGATTACAGGGCATGTCGTTCCTACCGATTCAAATATCCAAGCCAGTTAAAGCGGAAAAGGAGACGGGTCAAACTAGAAGTGGCAAAAAAACAAAGCATGAAAGGCTTGTGGTTCAGAAAGAGCTAGATACAAGTTTCTGGAAGGCTAATTGCATTACCTGAGTGGTCAGCGAACATAGTTCCCTATGCTCAAGAAAGGGGGGAGACGTAACAACCTGTGTCGACTCAGCCTCGCCCAAGATGGACTTCCTTCTTCCCATATGAATTTCCTGAGTAACAGCGCACTTGTAGGAAAGTGGCATGTTATCAAAAAAAAATAATAATAATAATAATGAAATGAATGAAAAATGTATAAAAAAAAAAGAGATGATTCGGTTTTCTACAGTAAGCGGGTCCATCCAAGGAGCTTTGAGAAAAAATTTTGGAGATTCAGTGCTGGATCAGACTGCTAGACCACGAATGTCCCAGAGTCACCCTAGAGGGGAAATTCAGAACCATTGGCATGGCCATTTTCTAAAATCCAGAAGCTGTCGGATAAGGTGCCGCTGAGTTTGGTCACTTCGGAAGGGAAGCCTAATCAATCAGATTGTCAGTCAGGATCAAATGAAGAATGTCAAGTGGTCTGAAATGATGATTTCGGATTAAAAAAAAAAAAAAAAAAAAAAAAAAAAAAAAAAAGAGAAGGGCTAAGTTGATAAACCGAAAGGCGGCTTAGGGCGAAGAAATGAGCTCGCTAGGTTGAAAACCCGGAAAAGGGCGGCCTAGGCAAAAAGTTAGAGCATTTTAATAAAAATAAAAATAATTAATAATAAAAAAATGGATTTTAATAATAAAAATAAAGAGTTTTGAGATTAAGCATGGTGCTTAGTTTAAATGCGAAATCTATGCCATGCATTTGTGGGACAATGGCTCTGCAAGCTCGGTTGCTCAATGTCAATCACCTGATAGAAGGAGAATAAGCAAATGAGTAGTTTAGAAAATGAATAACCATGTATTGAAATAATTTCTCGTCACTCTGTATAATTGGTTGGAAAGAAGTAAGTGCAATTAAAGAGCTTGATTCTCAAATTTTCTTCCGCCCTTTTTGTTTCTGGGGCATTTATTGTCGATTTACAATTGACATTCCTCTCTGCCTATGTGGTCAGGATTTGCTCATTGTTTTGAAGATTGTAGCTGTTGGTTCCTGCTCGGGTTATTGGGATTCTCTTAGACAGCGATCAGAAGGTCAAGGCCATTTTTCTCGGCGCATTTTCCGTTGGAAAGATCAATAACCATGGGATAAAAACCTTAGGTACTCATGTAGGGTTCAGCATACATAAAGAAGGTGCATATGTTGTTTTGTTTGAGCTGTGCAGGTAATAAATATCATTACCATTCTTGTTCCCCAAGCGTAAGCATTCTGTATTTATATCAAATAATTCATTTTTATGAGCATTTCTTTATTAACCCAAGGGCAGGGAGGCACGAATAAACTTAACACGATAAAATTTTTGAAAGAAAAGTTTGGTTGTCTGGTGTTATCCAGTGTGCAGGGAATTAATTAAAGGTAGGAATTCAGCAAATTCATTGATTTCAAAGAAAGCAGATACATTAACTGGGAGCTCATGGCCGAGAATACAATGAAACTAATAAAAAGAAAAGAAGACAGAGAACAATAACAACATTTATTTCAGTTAAGGGCTACCATTTAGGACATCGATCTTTGCAGAAACTTAACCATCATCATGGGGGTTAAAAACCAGTTCAACATATTCGGGTGTCAACAGTGTCCTGCATCCACTCCTTCCCCTAGGTACCTTGGGTGTTTCGGTTTTCGCCAACGGTCAGCCAAATTGCGTCAGCAGAGTGTAGCGTCATGAGGACCACTTTTTCTCGAAGATTATGGAATTCTGGGAACGCGCTGTATTCATACCGTATTGGACGGCTGATTCCTGTCTGCTGAAATAGGCCATTGGAACGGTCTAGGACTTGGCGCTACAACATACATAGTGAGGTTCATGCTGTTCCAGTAGTGACCAGTTTTCGATCCCTCCACCAAGGACAAGGTCCGCCGAAATTGTCGGGTTATCCCCAAAGTGAAATGTTCCTCTAGTCCGGACCTAAAGTAGCCAGGGCCATTAGGTTGGAATTTCAAAGGGAGCTGGGACTTGGAAGAATCAGGCTTAACTTGGTCTAGACCCAGGCTTCAGTAACATCGACAACCGCGATGGTTGATGTTAAAGGCTTGGTGAGTGTGAAGGGCAATATCCCTGACCCAGCACATCGTTTCTCCCATTGATTCATCATTGAATACGGTATGATGATACAGTGCATGTCACGAACAACTGTCAGAAGACGGAAGGTCTCCAACTCCGGGGTTGACGGATTCTTCATCGGCATACACATTCAACAGCAAGAAGCAAACAAGCTTGAATCCAAGAGGGATTTTAGATCCATGGCAACAGAACCTTACTCAGGAAAAGGCTCTAAAGGAAGGACCTTGGATCCATGTTTTTATTCCGTCAGGAGGTAAATCTGGCATGGGTCGCAATTTCGGCTAGATTCATATCTGCTGGTCCTGGGGGCAGGGCCGGAGGTTTCATTTTGTGCTAGGATGTGGTCCCAACAAGGCGCACATTTTCCTCATAGGTCGAGAGTTATTCAGCGTCTTTCAAACTGAAAAACCATTTGGTGTTAGGGATTGAAGTGCGTAACGAGCCAAGATAAAAGCCATGGTTGGGTTTTATGTCTTTGAAATATTTCACTAGGCGAGGTTGGTCCATTAGGGGGAATCTGCCATAAGTCGTCAGGGCATGGGATTGGACGAAGGATGAAACTTTGGTTTCCTGAAAGCCATGGGAAAAGGATTATCTAAGGAATGGATTTGTTTTGAAGCTGGGTGTGAAGAGGCCGTAAAAGGAACCTTCATGTTATAGAAGTGTAAAGGGTTTCATGAACAACACCATCATTATCAGACCTGATATTTACCATCAAAGTGGTTGCGAAAGAGCATTTATGCGTAGGTCGCTTCCAGGTTGGCAGGACAATTTATGCCTGCGTTAATAAGAAGGGACGGTTTGTACCAATAAGGAAGTGGAGCCTTTATGATCGCGTTTAGCCGAGAAGGATGGTTTAGGCCATTTACGTTCCGCATTCACCAAGTGTGACCGCCCTATCAGTTAAGTACGTACAATCCACTTCTGTTCTAATTGATTTTGTCGGGTTTCACTGTTAAGTTCCTTATTTTTGGTTCTTTTTTATTTTCATTTCCGTATTTACAATAAAATTGGTTGGTTTGATCACTAACGGGAGGTAGGACCACTCTTGTAAATAAGTGGGACCCTGCTATTTTTGTGTTTTGTGTTATATTTTGTTTCTGCAGGGAATAAAATCTCATACAAGTTGTAAGAAAAAAAATTTTTTTTAACCCCCCATGTATAATTGATAACTGTAATAAAAAGAAATAATACTGTAAAAATGTTAAAATAATGTCATAAAATTAATAAAACTATACATATATCCTACAACTACAAAAAATTTGGTTCAAAACAGGAGCCTGGTTAGCCGACGCCTCCGGCTCGGACCAGCAGCTTGGCCTGAGGGGGTGGAAGATAACGGTGCGTCATTCGG
Source organism: Jatropha curcas (assembly GCF_014843425.1). Next base: position 4,179 of record NW_023590991.1, read on the forward strand.
ATGAGGAAACCATTGCATCATCCTCTTCCGGAGAAAGGTCTGCGGAATCCCTCCACCCTCTTAACCTTGTCCGAAAGCGATCCACCTCCAGCTGGAAATCGGGTAACGGCGCTGGACTTGGCAAGACTTTGGTGCCTCTTGCAACCTCCCAATTCTCCAAAATCCTGTAAGAGCAGAAAATATGTAAGAAGGGTAGGCAGACAAAGAAGAAGAAAGTAACGCATATGAGATACATACCCTCTCATCGCGGTCAGCATAGAGTCGAGCGATGTAAGACCGGGCGAAGCCGAACCACTGGCCACACCTCCTTGATACCTCTGGAGCAGGGCACCTGCAAGCACAGAAAAGAACCATTTGGGCAATTGCTAAATTGAAATGGTTTAGAAGAAACTTTACTTATAGTAAGCGCTGGGCCCAAGCCCACCTCTCTAAGGTCCAAAAGAAGAGGGGCCCATGCAAACAAACCCTCAAGCCCAAAGGAAAGGGCCCATCACACTCGTTTAAGCCCACAAGGCCCAAATGGTCCGTTTAAAGCCCATAGTGACCCGTTCAAGCAATTTTTGACGTCGATATTTGCAGTTTCATACCACTTCAGCGATTTTTTCTACTCACCGCACAGGGGGAGAGAGCAGTCAAATTGCCCAAAATTACCCTCAGGTAAGTTTTCTCTCAAACACTGCATTTAGGAAGGGTTATACCTAAAAATTCAGGCTTAAAATTCTTCTTGCCCTAAAATTTTTTGCTAAATTTTTGCAACCTTTTCAAACCAAATACAAATAAACATTGAAAGGTTTGCCTAAGAAAGATGATACTTGTTTGGTCCTAAGTCGTGGAATTTTCGAACTGGGGGCCAAAAGTATATCTTTTGCCCTGATACAAACTTTGAAAGTTTATAATTAATTGCCTGGGGCATAATGATGCCCCACATTCTTTCTAACAAAAAGCAAGGTCTGTTTGTACACAGATATTGCTCGTTTTTTCTGTTGAACAATGTTTGTTCAAGTCAACCGGTGGATGGTTTTTCGAAGCCGATAGGTCCACCAAGCAGGTGATTGTGTTTACGAAAGCTGTTGGATCCTTTTCTCGATTTCGTGATGAGTGTATTGCGAAAGCGGATTCAAGTCAATCCTCTTCCTGGTTAATGATGATGCATTTGCGAAGTTGGATCAGACAATCCCCAAGCAGTGATGATGTATTGCGAAGCTTGTTTGGATCCTTTTCTTCGATTTCGATGATGATGTATTGCGAAGCGAATCCGAGTCAATCCTCTTCCTGGTTAATGATGATGTATTGCGAAGTTTGAGTCAGGACCAATCCCCAAGCAGTGAATTGATATATTGCGAAGCTGTTTGGATCCGTTTTCTCGATCGTGATGATGTATTGCGAAGCGAATCGAGTCAACCTCTTCCTGGTGTATGATGATAGTATTGCGAAGTTTGATCAGGACAATCCCCAGCAGTTGATGATATTATTGCGAAGCTGTTTGGATCCCTTTTCTCGAATTCGTTGATGATGTAGTTGCGGAAGCGAATCAAGTCATATTACCTCTTCCGTGGTTATGATGATGTATTGCGAAGGTTTGATCAGGACATCCCCAAAGCAGTGATGATGTATTGCGAAGCTGTTTTTGGATCCTTTTCTCGATTCGCTTGAGATGTATTGCGAAGCGATCGCAGTTCAATCCTTCTTCCTGGTTAATTTGATGATGTATGCGAAGTGATCGACAATCCCCAAGTCAGTGGATGATGTATTGCGAAGCTGTTTGGATCCTTTTCTCGATTCGTGATGACATGTATTGCCCGAAGCAAAATCGAGTTCAATCTCTTTCCTGGTTAATGATGATGTATTTGCAAAGTTGGATCAGGGACAAGGTTCCCCAAGCAGTGATGATATATTGCCGGAAGCTGTATTTGGATTCCTTTCTCGATTCGTGGATGATGTATTCGAAGCGGATCGAGTCAATCCTCTTCCTGGTTTAATGATGATGTATTGCGAAGTTGATCGGACAATCTCAAATCCACCAAGCGTGATGGTGTATTTGCAAGTCCTGCTGGACCTTTTCTTGATTGTGATGGTGTGTTATGCGAAGCTTTGGTTCAAGACAATTTCGTATTGCCAAAATCCTCTGAAGCCGATCAAACTGAGCTGAGGAGGTGGACAACAAAGCCGATACAAATCTGGGCTTTGGGAATCCTTATTCGAGTCATGATGGGTGTATTTCGAAGTTGACTCAAATCCTGATTAGTGCATTGCTGTATTGCGAAGCTGATCAGGACAATTTCGTAGTGACCGAACAGTTGATTGGGATACCGAAGACTGTTGGGTTTCTGTTCCCGGTCAATGGATGGTGTATTGCGAAGTTGGCTAGGGCATTCCAAAATCCTTCAGGCCGATCAAACTGAGGCCTCGGAGGTTCTTAAAGCCAATCAAACCGAGCTTTGGGAGGATAATTCACAGATCCGACTGGAGCCGATGAAGCGCGATCAAACCGAGCTGAAATAGGTGGCCAGATTGATTATAATCATCCAACCACAATCTTTCGAACCGACCAAACCGGGCTTCGAGAGGATGTCTTGATAGAAGGCGGCGGTTCAATAGACCACTTAATATTAATCGTTCTATACAATTAATTGATAAAGTGGGGGGGTCAAACTGTTGACGCGAGAAATTTATGCCCCCACCTTACCCAATGATGATAGAGCGACTAAAAATAAGGTTTCACCGCAATAAACCAAAGAAGTGCTTGAATCAAAAGAAATCGAATCAAACTTCCCAAAGGAGTCTGACCCCACGTTAGGGCTGCGTCACGCAGGCTTAATACCTGCGTGACGGCAAACTCTTAGTTGCGGTCACGCAGCTCTAAACGGGTCTGACACCCTGGCGACGCGCCCCGTGGCAACGGCCTGCCACTTGTTTGTATCGATACGCGGCAAACATGTACGGAAAAGTTAAGTCGGCGGTCACGCTAGGTTTTACGGTGCGTCACGCAGCTCCTACCGAGTGACGCGACTGCCCTGTCGCCCTAGCCATATTAAATAACATCACTTTACAGCAAAAACGAGACTTTTTTTGGGAGACTTTTGCATCTTCAGTTTGCTCTCATTTTTTCCTCTAAGAAAATACAAGTTTCAAGTTAGACATCTAAAAAGGACGACTAAAGCTCTTCTCAAGAACTCCATTGAGTGAACTTGGGTAGATCAGGTCATTAGGATATTCAGATTTAAGATTAAAGAAAGATAATAGCAAAAAGATAAACAAAAGAGGAAAAATGATGAGAAAAATAGTTTCATTTTTTTGCGAAAGAACTTGGTGATTGTGCTTCTGGGAATTGCTGAAACAACACCTCTGAGTAACCTTAGCGCATGCATTCCTCAAATCTGAGGGCTAGGTTAACGATCCTAACTCTATCCTTTTATTTTTATATTTTTAGCTTTTTACTTTCTTAAAATCCCATTTTTGCACTTGTTAGATTGGTTTTGCCATTGATAAAACGAAGTTTGCCTATGTTGAGTCTTTCTGGGTTCGGTTAAATAATTTTGGACAAAAAGAAAAACGTAAATAAAGATAACTAGTTTGAAAGGGTAGGTTGCGACCAGAGCAGCCGGTCACGCAGCTACTACCTGCGTGACGCGACTGTTCATGGTCAAAAGCCCCTTGACTCTGGACTAAGACCACCTGCGTGACGCGGACGTGTTCGTGTGCTTATTTTCTGTTTCGATTTCTATATCCGTATCTAATATCATTGCTTTTAAATAAATAATTCATATACCTAAGGATAGTCAATAATGTCACGAACAGTCTTGTCACATAGCTAATAGTTGCGTCGCGCGGTGTTCTTCATAGAACACCTGCGTGACGCAGCTGTTCTAGTTTCCAGGACCATAATCAGAGTTCCGTCACGCGACTGTTCTTCATAGAACACCTGCCATGACGCAGCTGTTTATAAATCCAGAAAAAAGATAAGAGTTGCGTAACGCGACTGTTCTTCATAGAAACACCCGCGTGACGCGGGGATTTTTTAATTTTTTCCCTCCTTCAGGTATTTTCAAAAACCCCAAAAAACCCAATTTTCACTATTTAGGAAGCAGTTTCGTTCCATAAATTACTTTTCTTTTAAGTTTAACCCGAGAAATTATCAATAGTGAAGCAAATTGAGTTTTGATCAAACTCGCGACTTCAATTAGCTATGGACGATTATTGGAGGTTTTTAGGATTTTATTTCTATTGTTTATTGTAAATTATATTTTGCTCCAAATTCGATTTGTGGCCCTGCTTTAACCATAAGGCAAGAGTCCGGGATCTGTTTATTTTATTGTGATATGCATATGGATGAATGAGTGGAATGTGATGATTTATTTGTGAATGGGATGCCAATAGATTGAACCTGTAATTGGGGGGACGGTTAATTAATTTTCCATATGTAGGAACCCGCGTTCGATTTATTTGGGATGGGTTTAAGTAATTCGGCTTTTTTTTCTAAAATAAAATCAGTTAGAAATTGTAGGTTTAAAGAGGCCGGTTTTTCCGGGCATCGGCTTCCAATGGGCCAACGTACCCAATCCCGTTTACCTAGAACCTTCATTGGTCGTTCGACCAGTTTTTCCAAATAAAAGCCTTTGAATAAAAATGGGTTAATGGAGTCACTTTTATAAAATTAAAAATGGAAACGGGTCCCATTGCCGAAAATAATTGGTGGCGACTTAAAAATTCATTTTTGTAAGACGATTTGTCGGCATTCGCATCAATAAAAAGGGATTTTTATCACCTTTTTTCAAAAAACATAGTAATAAATAACATAAAATAAAGATGTTTTCCGAGGTCCTTTCCGGGTTCGGGATCTTCATCGGCGGAAAAACAGTAAGATTTATGAGTTTTGCTAAATGAGTTTATATTTAATGCTATATATTTATGATTCGTATTTGACAATGTTGTTTGATTTAGGTTTAATGATGCGATTGACAAAGAAATTGAACTATAGATTGGATGACAATAAATTGTTAATTGAATTTTTATTTTTAGCGTTAGCATTTTGATCTTAGTGGCTAGTTTTAGAATGTTTACAATGTATAAAATATGTGGTTTTACCTTAAGCAAGGATGATGAAGTAAAGGCTCGAACGGGCGAGTTTATAATGAAATAGAGGGCTAAGTAGCTATCAACAAGAATAGTTTGAATTAATTTATCGATGGCAAGTTTTATTATAAAGTGTACATTTATTTGATAATTAGGTTAGAGGACAAGTTAAACATATCCATTGGAACATTGTGGAGGTTATTAAATTTGTAAGTGTAATGGTGAATGTCGGACATGGTTGTTTGAAAGGAGGATGGGAATTAAGTTGATTGATTGCCCGACGGATGGGCTGTGTGTATTGAATTGATAAATATATAATATTTATTGTGATATTAAACAGGTAGATAGTCTTATTTTTTAGGGGGAGGTTCTGCCGAAATTTCAATAAAATAGTAATAAATAAGTTTATTTAGTAAATTCTAGTAATTTGATACATAACAAATAAAGTGCCTCTAATTATTTATTTTATTATCATATTATTCATTTAATTTAGTTCCGTTATTTATTTATTATTTATTTATTATTTTTCATCATTATCGGTTTTTTTATCATTATTGTTATGTTAATAGTATTATTTAATTATTTAATTGCATTTTGAGAATGCGATGTTTAATTGTGTATTGCATCACGATGATTTTCAACTTGAATCAACATGTTTGCATCTTAATTGCAATGTGTGATTAATTGTGTTGTGATAATGCTTATGCTTTGTTTGTGTTGGAGTTGGGATGAAGTGGGTCACATGGGTTTTGTGAGGACGGTTGGACCGTCGGCCCGGATAAATGGAGATCGGCGCCCCCGTTGTGTACCTACCGTTTGTGGTTTGTATGATATTTTGGAAAACCACAGAGTTTGGCTTCTTTATTGGCGCACCTGATAATCTAGATTTGGATCGCAGCCCGCAGGGTGGCCTCTGTTGTGGAGCGCCTGATTTGATCCTAGATTTGATGGAGACGACCGGGGTGCCTCCTGTTGGATGGAAAGAAAAGAGAGGAATGGAAAAACAATGAGAGGGTTGGGTCAAGTAAGGATTAGGACGGTCGGCCAGTATGGGGGATCGGTTCCCTGGTGCAACACGTTTGAGAGGGACAGGCCATGTGGGAGGGACGGCTCTATCGGGGGTTTTCGGTTGACGCCACAGACCAATTTCCACGTTGATGTGATTATTTTTGAAGTGATATTATTGTGATTACTGGTGATATGCCATTTGTTGTAACTGACTGTATGAGCATATAACTAGTCGGATGGAACTAGATTGATATATTTACTCATTTGTGTGAATGTGGTGTTGCTGCAAGTAATAGTATGTTCTTAGAAAGCTCACATATCTTGGTTAATTTTTTCAGGAAGTAAGTTTCCCTTTAAATCGGGTTCAAGCCTATATTCCTTCGCTGCCAGTAGAAAATAAGAATTTTTACGTAGTTCAATAATTATTTTGCTATGTATTCTATAATGTAGTAAAAATTCTATGTGTATATCATCAGTTAGTGACTCCGCAGTGTGTAGTAATTTTGCTGTTACAATTAGTCGGTGTCATTTAAACATAGATTGATATAATTATGTGAGCCCATATTAAAATGTAAAATGTTTATTGTTAATGTGAGCCCGAACTGTAAAAATGTTTTAACCTAATAAATTGGGCCGAGATTTAATTAGAATCTGAGGGTTATTTTCCTATAAAATAATGGGATGAATGTTTAAAATTATATTGAGATAAGTTAAATTTTTAGTGTGTTCAGGCTTGTACACGGGCCTCGGGGGCCTGTAAGCGTTACCTAGGCCCTAGTGGCCGGTCCGGCCCATGGAATTCGGGTCGTTGACGTTTGCAATACTATTAATAAAATTACCATAAGTGTTATTTTTATGATGGGTTAATGCCTATTCATCGATGAATAAGATGAAATAAGCCATCATTAAATATATTAATTAAGTGTTATAAATTTTCAAAGATATTGTTAAAGATATAATTTATATGTTGACGATAAACGATACTTCCAAAAATAATCCTCTAAAAAAAAATGTTGATTAGTTAAGTTGTAGAAAATAATTAGTAATTACTTGAATAAATTTAAATAAATATTGACCATGAAAAAATCTGAAATTGCAAATGAAAGAGAAAAATTTTGAAATGGCAAAAACATATAAGCATGAAATTTAAAATTAGATATATATGTTAAGAAAAAAACTCTTCTTGATGATTTGATTGATAAAATTAGCTAATGTTAGCATGGATATGTACTCCTGTATTTTGAATATTAATTCTATGGAGTGCTTTTTTGGTTTAAAGTGAGAATTTTCATTTTCTTTTCATATTTTCTGTAGATCATGCTTAAATTTCATTGGGAAGAGCTTTGGAGGTCAATTCTTGAAGTTGAAGAAATATACCAAGTTGGAGCTGATTTCAAGAATGCCTCTAGAAGTTGAACAAATTGAAGCGTTGGCAAGGCTAAGGAGATGCAATCCAAGACAGTCCAAAACCCCCGTTTGGAAGTTTTCAAATTAAGCTTGGGCAAGGTTAAGGAGGGGCGCGTCTAGGCTGAGCGGGATTAAAATGTTTGCCGCTAGGATTACTGTCGGGTTACTCCAGAAAGTCATTTAAAGCAACTGGACCACTAATTTAGGGAATTAGGAAGATACTCAAAATTAGATATTTTTATTTTTTGTAACTAATTTGAAGGATTTATTTTCTTCGTTTAAGGATGTTTTCCTTCTCCTATAATAGAACCGTTAAGTCTAATTAAGGACGGAACCTTTTATTCTTTTTCGACAAACAATAGTCTCTTTTTGGGTTATTATTCTCTTGTGTTTTTCTCCATACCAAGCATAGCTAGATTTTTATTCAGTCAAAGATTGAATTCGAAGTAGAAGAAAAAAAAAAAACAAAAAAAAAAAAAAAAAAAAAAAAAAAAAAAAAAAAAAAAAAAAAAAAAAAATATTTTCTATGGTGTGAAGATCTTAAGTTTATTTATTTTCTTCTTTAATTCCATAAATATTTGTCTATATTTTTTTTTTGCATATATGGAAACTCTATCTCCATTGTTATCTTATTTTTTTTCAAATTGTGCCAATTGTTCAATTTAGTAGGATAGCTATTAGCTAATCAGTAAGTATTTAAATCTGTTAATTGTTTAGTGAATTAATTCAAAGCAGAAAAAATAATATAAATCTGATATAACCAGGCGTTTTAGATTATATTGTCAAAAATTCACCAATCTATTTTAAAATGAACCTTGTGCTTGTAGATGTTCGTTAATATAGGGCAGGGTCTTTCTAATTCTTATTGCTATTAGCGTATGTAAATTCTATCGCTTATTTAGTGTTGTTTGCTGTTAGCCGATTATTCATAGTGCTTGTTCTTCTTAAATCTAATAATATGGAAAGATTGATCGTCGATGCTTGTTCAAAAGATTATAACTTTTGGTCTGTTGCTGTAAAATTATTGGTTTATCTTTAAAATCAATGATCAAGCAAAAAAATTTCTTACTAAGAATTGCGGCCTTTGATTGAATTCATCTCCTATTGATTTTAAACGTTGTTTCTTTTAATTGCATTGTTACTTATTTTAATTGTGTGAATTGTTCTGCTACTACACACATCCCCCATTTTTACTTTTATGGTTTTATTTCTATTATTGAAAGATTTAATCAAAAACTAGTCCCTAGGGTCTCGACCATTCTCACCCTACCTATAAATTACCTAGAATAGGAAGCGCATGAATCATTTTTTTTTGGTTGGTCTTTGAACCCATCATTATTAGATATACCTCCTACTGCATCAGATTTTACAATTTTCGGCCTCCTCGCGCTCTATCACATTCACACAAAAATCTGTACGCGATCTTGCTTGTTTCACCGGCACTCAGTGGTCGTGCTTACCATTGACTTTACCTTTTATATATATATATTCTACCCTCAGATGAGAGAACTGCGCACATCAAAGTGAAATACTCGCGGACTCATATTGTGTTTCAAGAACTCCACTCTATTACGACCTCTCACTCTCTCCTACCTAGGAGTGACTAAGTATCGTACATTTTCGTCACCTACTCAACAGCCAATCTGATGACGTACCTCTTTCTAGTAGTGCATCCATGATCGGATCCCTTACTTTCTCGAAAGAGGACTTTAAAAAGCCCCATGTGCGGTGCGGATCTTAATACAGTGCCTTCTTGTTACATACACTCTCCTCTTCCTTATCGTTTAGAACTCTGCACGCGTGATTTGTTGGACAACCGAGCGCACGACTCACCACTGTATCCACTCCCCTAGTTGCGACGGCTGCAACAACACCACCACCACCAGAAGGCACTGATGCCAACTTCTCCCATCCAGCAGCAACAAGCTCAGTTAGTATCCTTTATTCCTGCTATTCTTGAAAAAAGAAAATATGACCTTATTGTCATCAACATTCAATCCAATGCAGCTGAAGAATCTTTGATATGGCCTAATTCTTTAATTTCATTCGCCGAACTTTTTCGAGGTAGGTTGCAATTTTAACTCTAAATCAATCTTTGTATCTTGGAACCTTGAACTTATTCACTTAGTTGCAATTACACCTCTGTAATTTGAACTTAATATTCTTGCTCATTATCTTTTACATCTTAAAATTGGATTCCATTAAAATCAAATACTCAATCTTTATTTTTTTTATTTATTATATGAATACGGGTTGATTTATTATTGTATTATATAAATACCTGGGTATTGCGAGTCCATTTTTTACATTTATTTTAATTAAAATCTCAACTTTAGTTACCTTCTTTGGGGCAATTGCAAATGGGTTGACAATTAAGGGTTGGTGTATTCACCTTTTAGGATGCAATTGCACAAAGTAAAGCAAATTAATGCGTGTAATTAAATTAGGCCTTATTAAGTTCATTACAAGATGTACCCGATACAGAGAAAATGAACACCGAAAAAGTTCGGAGTTGAAATTGAAAGTTAGGCCCTTTTGATTATTCATCAGCGAGGGGACAGCGTTGCCTCCAAAATAAGGGCAAAAAATATGTAGCGACTACCTTCATCTCGGCAGGAGGTGGCTCTTGAATCTGCAACGGTGAGAGAGAAGTATAAAGTGAATTCGCCAAATTTTGAAATGCGAGATGATTACATAATCAAAATAGAAGGATAAAAACACGAAAGAAGACAACACAATTCAAAATAAAAATAAAATCAAAAATTGATCAAAAAGGGTTGAATAAAGAGACAGAATTAAAAGCAAAATTAAATTCAAAAGAAGCAATAAAAAATAATATTAATATCATTATGAAAAGAAGGAAGCAGATAGAGATTAAAAAAAATATAAAAAAAATAATAAATAGATGAGAATTGTAATTGAATGGAAGGAGACTATATAGTGGAATAGTTTAGATAAATAAGATTAAATTTCAAAATTGTTGGTTATTATCATAAAATATTAATTTTTAAATTTTATTAGTTGGATTATGTTTCAAAAACTGATCAATATTCATATTAAATATTAAATTGAAAATTATTTAAGTTGTCTAATCACAACACTTAAAGAAAATTTTTAAAAATTTAAAAAAAAAAAAGAAAAACCGAATGATGAACAAAGAAAACATGTTAAACTTTCTCTTTATTTCAACTTTTCAACTTATATATATATAATAATTATATATATAGGCCCAGCAAATAGAGGTATATGGGAGTCCATCATATTCAAAGTATATTATACATACGGTATAAGTGGGATAGAAGATGAGATATCGTCCGAAAGGCCTACTCCTCCTTGGAGTCCTAGTCGATATAGTGGACCTACTGAAAGAGAACCAGAAGAAGATATAAGTATATATTGGATGTCAGGGGCTGGATAGAAATTAAGTAAATGACCAGATGAATTAATTTAAAAGAATGTCCTTCCCATGATGCTATCAAGATACACGTATGATTTAAATAGGCCTAGTTTACAAGGCTCAATTTGGGAAACTCTATGTCATCTATTAATATAATAGTACCCCCTTGTCAAACATAGAAATTATACATGTACTAGAATCGGCATAATCTTCCCCAGTGTACTTTGAGATATAACTCCACATGGTGATGAAAAAACAACACTCAGTATTAATTAGATAGATTCTTCAGGAATTAGAACGGATACGTCAATTCTGATATTGCCCAGACGTCGAACATTAGAAGATCCTTCTGAGGGAAAGTGGGGAATATTAGTGTATACGAGATTATAAACGATATACATCCTATTGCACAATGAATTTAATCTGAAAAAGGTCTAACGTTCATCTCTCAGCTTTTACACAAAGTAATTCGTCTTACGGACAAAGGGAGTGAGCGTGATATGTAGTACATAACAATCACCTTCTCGCTGAGAACATTTTTAATTGCAAAGAGAAATAGTGACTATTTGATTATTAATTAAATTTACACGAGCTGGAAAAAGATAGTTCTATAGAACAAATCGGTCTAGCACTCACACCCTGAAGTTCCAACTACAACTCTTTGTAATGACCCGCGCCAAACACAACGCAAACCTATGCGTCCAGGACGCAATGTTAGGCTCAAAAAAAACCACCCAATATGCAATCACATCATCCATAAAATAAAAATAGAAAAACAGATAGCTGCAAAAGCTTGTGTTCTCGTTAAAGATGAAAGATATCACTTATTGTTACTAATAACTATACACAAAATAACCGATATGCACTATATAGGCCAACACTGTTACAAACTCCATACCAAGATAGCTATGCCTACCAGAGTGAAAAGTCGCAAAACAATTGATCACAAGAGAAGGATGACTCTAGAATGCAACAAATCAAACTGGATTTGTCATTGCGAGACGCACTTCGAATTCAATAGCGGTTAATGAAGGTTTGACTATCGGTACTCTAGCTTTTCTTTCCTTGCTATCCCAAACGATGTCCAAAAAGTACCGAATCAAGGTTACCATAAGGATACGCTAAGACAACCAATATGTGGAGTCAGAAAGCTCAAGACCACCGACATATATAGAAGCATCTAACTCCAGAGCAGCGTAGAAATTGGAGGAAATGAAATTCCCTTACACTATGCTAACTATATTGGATAGTACTTCGCGAAAAATGGCACCAAGTCTGGTCAGATAAAATATAAAGAATGAATAGGATCAAAATGATGAGGAGAAACAAAATCCACAGAAAGTAAGGAACAAAAATCGAGAATAAAAGCGAATAAAACATAGGGGAATCCGTTTCCCTTATACCATTACCTCCAAAAGTAGTAAGTCCACTGCACTTTACAGAGGTGTCGGCCTTTAGATCGCACATTCTCATACAAATGCGTGCTTCAAAATAGCCCCACTGCCCATCAATAAAGGCATGGAGAACAACATAGGAGATCCGTTGGTCTCAGTCATATCCTCCTACTTTGTAAAGGGGGTGGGCCAACTTCAGATCCACGTAGTCCGTGGTCCCAAAGCGCTAGCATTTATTCAAAAATAGGGGACAGGTGTCTGAAATTTGTTTCCTTCCTTATACTGCTTTGTTCAGAAACCAAAGTTTCAACAAGAGCTTCATCCAGAAAGGACCTCAGAAAGTGGCTGTATAACAAAGGTATGTGTTAAGTAAGGGCAATGTGAAATCACTGGCTTCGCAACAGGCACTAAAGACGTTAGGGCTCGTCAAGGGTTCTCCTCCTTGTCTGAATTCTATTATAGCTACGTGAATAAGCATAAGATGTTTTTAGCACAGGGGCTAGTGGAGATGCCGACGGACAGGTGCGTTCATAGCTAAAGTAAACACCACGCTCATAAAAGGCTCCGCTGCTAAGCAGTGCGTATCGATCGGCCATATGACAAGGTCTTTGTGACAGTGTGACGAAGAAGCACGCGAGCTGCGGTCGTGGGCTATATAGGCGCGCGACTTACAGGCATGTCTGGCACATTCCGGGTTCTATATTGTAAAAACTCTTTCAATAAAATACTGTCCCTTAAAGTTTCATTTATGTTATGACTCGCATTTTGTTCGTCTGTCCTTCTCGGTATGGCTGTTGTCTGTATAAAGTGGATCCCCAACGATCACAGAAAGGTGCGTGGTGCGTTTGTGTTACTATTAGGTCACGTCGCCCCATTCACGAAGGCTGGAAGGTACTTCCAATTATTTATGGTTGTTGCGTTAGTAGTATCCACATTACTCTCTAAGTCCAAGATGTTCTTAATGTAACAGACACAAGTCACAACACTTTTTGATCTATAATTAGTTGTGGAACTATAGAGACCATTTGTTCATCCGACCCACGGTCAAAATGCCTCAGGTAGGTCCCAGATGGGACCGGCTAATAATCGCTCCACTGGGCGCTTTTTGCGTATGTTCGCGTCTGTATATCTGTCTTGAATAACGCTGGATTTGTGGGGAGAAATAATGTCTTTCGTGACCTCCTACATGGCCATCGGAAAGGATAACACTAAGGTAGAAATCCTCAATTCATATCTCAAGAATTAAGGTAGACTTATCAACTTGTTGTGGCGTTTATCTTGTTCTTATTCTCGATTATTGGTGTTTCCGTTTCCTTATAAACAAGGGGTTCCATAGAGGGGAATTTATCTTAATCTTTGATCCGATCCACTCGATTAGGCGTTTTAGGAATTCATTTCCTTTGGGTTCCGCATCATTTGGTATCAGAGCCAAATCAAAGATTAAGGTAAGTTCTATTATCTTAGTATTAGGGTTGAGTTTTTCTGTTCTTTGAATTTCGTTGATGTTTGCTCATCTTTTTGATTAAATTCTAAATCTGGGCCTTCATCCTTAAATTCTCTTGTTTGCCCAAATAAAAAAAAAAAGAATGTGGAAAATTTGAGACCTTAGGACTGCCTAATTCAAAAAAAAAAAAAAAAAAAAAAAAAAAAAAAAAAGAGAAAGACCTTAGGTTTGCCTAATTTAAAAAAAATTGATTGTTGCAATTATTGAGGATTAAAAAAAATATTAATAACCTTTGTGGGACTATTTAGAACTCAATCTTTTCACTTGTCCCTTGTTAAAGACTATACCTACCTAAAGTGGGTTATAATTGTGGGTTAAGGGAGGATAAAGGACAACACACCCATGCTTCACAACTAGCACACCCGTGCTAGGTTCTGACTTTCGTTTTCAGACCAAACCATACAAGCACGCCTGTGCTTTTATCTAGCATGCCCGTGTTAGGCTTTAACCTTTAAAAATTTTTTTTTTTTTTTTGGGTTTTCTTTGTTTGCTTGCTTTGTTCGGGTAGAATTACGTAGGTCCATATTTAGTTTGCTTTGTAGTGAACTAATTTCATCTATTATATTCAAAACTCTTTTTTTTATTTATTCTAGTTTCTTATTCTTGTTTTGTGCTTCCTTTGCTTCTTTTATATTTTTAAGGTGTAATTGCCTGTTTACTACACTCTAATTGATAATCAAGTAGTACATTGTTTCTGTTCTTGTGCTA
>NW_023590991.1:19169-55571 GCF_014843425.1 Jatropha curcas
CCGAACTGTTTGCAAGTCGGGAAAACTGGTTCTTTTGAAGCCTTCAAAATTTGAGTATTCACAAAGACGAAAGATGCAAAGCGTGCCTAATGTTGGGAACTCTACCGGGATAACGGGATACTCTTGTGGGTCATTAAAGTAACTCCAGCTCCAAATAGTGTAGTAACCGATGTTTGGTAAAGAATAAACATTACTTAATGAAGGAACTAAGAAGAAGAAGATGTGCCATTACCAGTTTCTCAAGCCCTTGTCACAGAGAATTAGGGCCGGAGCAAGAGTAGAGGTTCTAAGGCATGAAAAGTCAGGTGGTAGATCCAATGTTCAGAGAGATGAGAAAATGTTACCATTGCGGTAAAGGAGGGTCTATCTTCAAAAGAAAATTGTCGTTCACTCAAAAAGGATAAATGCAAGGACCGAAAGATAGGAGAAGAATTGACAGAAATACTCATCTTACTGCATAAGTCTCAGAGAAGATGGTGTGAGGTGACTTTAGTCCAAACTCATTGAATGCAGGATTTAACTGTCATGTTGGAGATGCAGATTACCGAGTGGATAGTAGGATAGTAGATTCCGGTGCTTCATACCACTATGTTCCAAAAAGGGAATACTTTTCCACTTATAAAGTAGGAGACTTTGGCACTATTAAAATGGGAAATAATAATGTCTCGCAAGTGGTGGGAATCGTGATATCTGCATAAAAATAAGTGTCGGGTGCACATTAACGCTTAAAAATGTGAGACATATCCCCGATCTTCGATTGAACCTATTGTCTGTGAGTGTACTTGATAAGGAAGGCTATCACCATCATACAGGAGACATTAATTGGAAACTTACCAAAGGGTCTTTGGTGGTGGCGAGAGGAAAATTATGTTGCTCGCTGTATAAGACGCACACAATAATATGTGCGGGTCAACTGAATTGAATACAGTTGAAGTTGATGCTTCACCAAAATTGTGGCATAGGCGGCTGGCACACGTTTAGTGAGAAAGGGGTTGAATATGTTGGCTAAGAAGTCCCTTCATCCCATTAGCCAAAGGGTAAAAATAAACCCTTGTCGATTATTGTTTATTTAGGAAGCAACATCGTGTTCTCATTTCTTTAAAAGCTCTAGAAGGAGAGACACAAAGTTTGGAGTTGGTTACACTCTGACGTTATGTTGGTCCATAGAGTAGAATCACTTGGAGGAAGAGGTATTTCTTACCTTCATTGATCGATTTCTCACGAAAACTCACGGAAGACATGGATATATTTGTTGCACATAAAAGACCAAGTATTCAAGCACTTTCAACAATTCCATGCGATGGTGGAAAGGGAGACTGGAGTGGCATTGAAGTTTTTGCGCACGGATAATGGTGGTGAGTATATCTCTAAGGAGTTTAGAGATTATTGTAGCCTGCACGGTATCAGGCATGGAAAGACAGTTCCTGGTACGCCTTAACACAACAACATTGCTGAACGGATGAATCGCACCATTATTGAAAGAGTCAGATCCATGCTCAAAATGGCCAACTTACCAAAGCCATTTTGGGGAGAAGCTGTCAATGCTGTCAATACTGTTGTGCTTACCTAAATTCAACCGCACTACCATCAGCACCATTGGATTTTGATATCCCGGAGACGGTCTTGTAACAGCCCAGCCCTAGTGTGGATATTGTCCGCTTTGGGTGCCAAAACCCCATGGCCTTGGAACCCTCACGGTTTTTGGTTTCTGGGCCAGGGAAACCTAACCCCCTCTGCCAGGCCCAAAAACGCGTCACACTAGTTTCAAGGTTTGCCACCCTTTATGTATAGGACTTCCACCTTGTGCGTAGCCGATGTGGGATTCGCCTAAGGGTGTTGTTGGCCCCAAACCTGGGATGTCACATACACCCCCCTTTAGGGACTCAGCGTTCCTCGCTGAGGTTCCCCACCCAGCCTGCCAGAGGACAAGGCTTGGCTTTGATACCAATTGTAACAGCCCAGCCTAGTGGATATTGTCCGCTTTGGGTGCCAAACCTGGCCTGGAACCCTCACGGTTTTTGTTTCTGGGCCAGGGAAACCTCCGCTCTGCCAGCCCAAAACGCGTCACACTAGTTCAAGGTTTGCCACCCTTTATGTATAGGGGGACTTCCACCGAAGGTTGCCACCCTTTATGTATAGGACTTCCACCTTGTGCGTAGCCGATGTGGGATTCGCCTAAGGTGTTGTGCCCCAAACCTGGGATGTCACAAAATCTTTATATGGAATAAAGCAAGCAAGTAGGCAATGGAATGCCAAGCTTACTGCTTCTGTACTTTCACTTGGATTTCATCAAGCAATTGCAGATTCTTCTTTAGTCATCAAACAGACTACTAGTTCTTTTGTCACCTTACTTGTTTACATTGATGATTTAATTGTTGCCAGTGATTGTGTCACTGAGATCTCATCTATCAAAGAGTTCTTGCACTCTATCTTTAAAATTAAGGACTTGGGTTCCTTGAGATATTTTTGGGTTTTGAAGTTGCAAGAATTGCATGAATTTGTGTCAAAGGAAGTATACTTTAGAGCTTCTTAATGAATATGGCTTTATTGCAGCAAAACTAGTTCAATCTCAACACCTAGTCTCAATCTTACATATTCTTCTGCTTCTCTCTTGCCTGATACAACTTCTTATAGAAAACTTATTGGGAAATTGCTGTATCTTACCAATAGCAGGCCTGAAATTTCATTTGCAGTACGACAGCTATCATAATTTCTCAATAAACCTATTGTCATTCATTTACAGGTAGCACACTATATTCTTGGATACTTGAAGGTGTTGGGATTATAACGGATCCCGAGTGGGGCCCGTGAAAAAAATACCGGTGGTAAAGGTAAAATAAAATTAATATTACCACATATACCTCCAATAATTTCGTATTGGATATTGACGATCGAATCCACCAGAAATAATAACCACAGTAAAAATTAAAACCACAGTAAAAAATTTTAAATAATTACCGTAAATGCCAGATGAAAAATAAGAAACACCGAAGATTTTACCGTGGTTCTGCCCTTCAACTGTATGGGCTACGTTCCACGGACAAAAACTCCAAATTAATTCTTTCTTACTAAAAAATAGTAAGGTACAGAAAAGAGATTACAAAAAAATAGTTGGTACTCTAAGTGTTTAAGAAAAACACCCCAAAATTTACAATTCCTCACTATTTTCTCTCTTTCCCATCTTTCCCAATTTTAGGAACCCTTTCCTAAAATTTTCTACACTCAATTGTGTATTCCTATTCTATATGTTTTTGTACATCTGTTTAAGGAAAATCCTTCTCCTATAAATAGGAGAAGGGGACGCGTCATTAACGCGTCCACCAAATGGATGCATTAATCACGCGTCCAAACTTTCTAACAATTTCCCTTTTTTTTTTCTTTCTACGCAACGTCATTTGACCAACAATAAAAAACACGTGATTGTTGTTTCCCTTTTTTTTTTCTTTTCTTCAAACTTGTGTGGGTCCCACATGTTGGAGGGACCAGGGGGACCCCACAAACAATTCTTTTCCCCTCTCGACTACATGGTGGGGACTCTCCATTCCCTGCTGTTTTGACACATAAACTCGCAACTTCCTCCTTCGAATTGACTTTGTCAATATATCTTGCAGGCATTTTCTGTTCTGTGTGGATTTCCGCAACTGAAATGTTTTCGTCTTCAATGGGCAAGTCTAAGCTAATGATATTCTTACATCAATGTTTGCTTCGTTCGTGGCATATACATAGTATTTTTGCTCAATCTACTACACTATTGACTATCATTAATAAACTATATATTCTTTCCTGCTGACACAACCCCCCCCCCCCCCCCCCCCCCCAATTCTTGAAAGAAATCTGCTTTAACCAAAGGCATTTCGCTTTCCTGCTTCCGTTTGCTGGCAACGTACTCTGCTTCAGGTCGTTGATAACGAAACACATTTTTGTATCCTTGACTGCCATGAAATAGCTACCCCTGAGAATTTGTTAAATAGGTATCCTTGATGTAGATTTCTTTTCATCCAACGATCATCCGCCATATCACTGCATCTGGTAACCAACAAGTGCCCAGCCTTTTCACCTCCAAAAGTTAAATACATAACTTTGAGTTCCTCTCAAAATATCTGAAAATCCAACTTCCTGCTTTCCCAATGTGTCTTTCTGGGGAATTTGACAGAAAATATCGGCCTCAACAAACGCCAACTGCTATTAGCGATATCTGGTCTTGTTACACACCATTGCGATTACATTCCAAAAGCTTCCGAACCGCTGAAGAATTATGGAACATGTTGACATATTCTACATTTGACATATCTCCTTTTTCTTTCTCTATTGATGGGTAGGATTTCTTACTCAACTTGAAGTGAGCGGCAAGTGGAGTGCTAACTGGTTTAGCATTCTTGAAGTGAGCGACAAGTGGAGTGCTAACTGGTTTAGCATTCTTCATATTGAACCTCTCTAGAACTCGTTCAATATATTTTTCCTGCGATAACCATAACCTATAGGACTTTCTGTCTCAGATAATCTCCATTCCGAGAATTCGCCTTGCCGATCCCAATTCCTTCATGTCAAATGCTTTTGACAGATCACTCTTTAACTTGCTAATCATGTGTGCATCTGGTCCAACAATTAGCATATCATCAACATATAAATCAACATATAAGGAGAAGGATGGATAAATTTACCATCAGGGAATTTCTGGAACATATACACAAGGATCTGCATCTGTCCTTTTCTGTATTCCTTGATTTACCATTTGAAGAATCAAACTTTTTATACATTGTATCGCGGCTTGTTTCAACCCGTATAAGCTCTTCTTCAAGCGACAAACCATTCCTCTTTTCCTTTGACCTTGAAACCTTCTGGTTGTTCCATATAGATTTCTTCCTCTAGATCCCCCATGCAAGGAAAATGCGTCTTTACATCAAGCTTGCTTCCAACTCAAGATTCAAATTGGGCTACAAGACTAGCCAAAACTCGATAGAACTTCATTTTCCACACTGGTTGAAAAAATTCATACAAAGTCAATACCTTTCTTTTGAGTAAAGCCTTTGACGAACCAATCGAGCTTTGTATCTCACCTAGGTTGCATCATCTTTCTTCAGTTTGTTTACACCCATTGTCTTGATGTGTCTCTTCCCCTTTTAAGAAGTTTCACCAGGCTCATACGTTTGTCATTCTTTTTTCAAAGAATTCATTTCCTCTTGCAATAGGCCTTTTGTCCAGCAATCTTTTATTTTTGCAAGATTGGCACATTCATGGAAGCTCTTTCTTGGCTCCCCCTCATCAGTAATCAAAATTTGTAATAGAACTAGGGTTACCTTATAGATGGTTGGCTTTCCTTCTGGCTTGGACCTTTCTTTAAATTGAGGTTCAAACACCTTTTGGTGGAATGGGGTTCTCTATTCTCCCCCTAGCTCAACACCTCTCCGATCACTTGTTATCATCTACAAATTGTCTCTTGATTCCCCTACAACAAAAAGAACAAAAAAGGAAAAAACAAAAATGAAAAAAAAAAGAATAACTAGGAAAAAACATGGCCTTCTTTCTTCTTCTTCTGTGTTTCTTGATTCTGGCATTCCTCCTCCTGTGCATCATATTGTAGGAATGCTTTCCTGGGTGTTAAACATCAATAACCACCATCAACTTGTGGGATCTTTTCAACAAGTTATATCTTTGCCATGATATCATTCTCGTGTGAATAAATACGTCTCGGCTCCGGACACAACTTTCTTTTTTCACTGGGTTCCCATAACCTGTAGCCAAACTCTTCGTTCTCACATAACCAACAAAGTGCAAAGGAACTGACTTGTTCATATCAAGCTTTGATCTCTGCTCCTTCGGAATATGCATAAATGCCTTGCAGCCAAATACCTTCAGGTGAGAGTATGAAATATTTTTACCTGTCCAGACCTTCTCTGGGATATCAAAATCCAAAGGTGTTGAAGGTAGTCGGTTGATTAGGTAGACAACAGTATTGACAGATTCTTCCCAAAATGGCTTAGATAAGTTGGCCATTTTAAGCCTGGATTTGACTCTTCCGACAATGGTGCAATTCATCTATTCAGCAACGCCGTTGTGTTGAGGCGTACTAGGAGCTGTCTTTTCATGCCTGCTACCATGCTAACTACAACAATCTCTAAACTCCTTAGAGATGTATTCACCACCATTATCCGTGCGCAAACACTTCAAAGCCGCTCCAGTCTCGCTTTCCACCAACGCATGGAATTGCTGAAAGTGCTTAAATACTTGGTCCTTTATGTGCAACAAATATATCCATGTTTTTCGTGAGAAATCATCAATGAGGTTAGAAAATATCTACTTCCTCCAAGTGATTCTATCTCTATGGGACCACATACGTCAGAGTGTAGCAACTCCTACTTATTGTCTCTTCGTCTAGAGCTTTTCTGAAATGAGACACGATGTTGCTTCCCAAATATACAATGATCACAAGGGTTTTTTTTGCCTTTGGCTAATGGGATGAGGGACTTCTTATTTAAGCTTCTCTAGTGGGGGCTTTCTTTCTCTTTCTACTACTACTGGTGCTTGAGGTATCACCCCTGCAATCTATCTAAAAGTGTCTGCAAGTTGCTTTAACAGCACCTCTTGACCTGGTGCTATTGGAGACTCACCCTCCACTGCTCTGGCTTGACCTGGTGCTACTGGAGCCTCACCCTCCACTGCTCTCTCACCCTTCCACTGCTCTGGAGGCGTTGTGACTCACTCTCACCCTTCCGTGACATCCTCTAGAATAAACAACTGTCCTTAGTTTCATCAGGTAGACATGGCATGTACACTATAAACTGATTTATGAATGCAAAGCCCGGGGAACTAAACCTAGGGCTTCTGATACCAATTGTTAAACGCCCAGCCCTTAGTGTGATATTGTCCGCTTGGGTTGCCAAACCTGGCCTGAAACCCCACGGTTTTGTTTCTGGCCAGGGAAACCTCGCTCTGCTTAGCCCAAACGCGTCCACACTAGTTCAAGGTGCCACCCTTTATGTATAGGACTTTCCACCTTGTGCGTAGCCGATGGGGATTCGCCTAAAGGTGTTGTGCCCCAAACCTGGGGATGTCACATAACACCCCCCCTTAGGGACTCAGCGTCCTCGCTGAGGTTTTGCCCCACCACCGGCCAGAGGACAAGGGCTTGGCTTCTGATTACCAAATTTGTTAACAAGCCCAGGCCCTAGTGTGATATTGTCCGCTTGGGTGCCAAACCTGGCCTGAACCCTTCACGGTTTTGTTTCTGGCCAAGGGAAACCTCCGCTCTGCAGCCCAAAACGCGGTCACACTAGTTTCAAGGTTCCACCCTTTATTATAGGACTTCCACCTTGTGCGTAGCGATGTGGGATTCCGCCTAAGGGTTGTTGTGCCCCAAACCTTGGGATGTCACCCTTTATGTATAGGACTTCCACCTTGTGCGTAGCCGATGTGGGATTCGCCTAAGGTGTTGTGCCCCAAACCTGGGATGTCACAGATTTTGTGAGTTTACACACTTGATGAGGAGAAGTAAGAGTCGAACCAAGTGGTGGAGTCATGTAAACATCCTCACGTGATTCTCTATGGAGAAAGGCATTATTAATGTCTAATTGTGCCAAATGCCATTTCCTAATAGCAGTAATAACTAGAAAAGCTATTATAGTTACTAGTTTTGCAACGGGTGAAAAGGTATCTATATTGTCTAAACCAGCCTATTGTGTGTAATATTTGGCAACTAAACAGGCTTTAAACCTTTCAATTGAACCATCAGCACAATATTTGATTCGATAGACCCATTTACACCCTATAACTTGTTAAACTTAAGGTAAATCAGTTAATTACCAAGTATGATTAGCCTGCAATGCATCTAATTCAGATTGCATTGCAACCTGCCATTCAAGATATTTTACAGCTTGAAATTACATCACAGTTCTATTGGTTTGGAAATAGAGATTGAAAAAGCTTTTTGAGTGGGTGACAAATGAGAATAGGATAAAACTTTATCTAAAGAATGAGGGGAAGTATATGAAATAACTATTACTTTAGAAGATGTTGACTAGAGTTGGATAAGTTAATTTATCTTACATTCATAATCATAAAGGTAATGAGGACATTTTCTAGATCTAATAGATCTTTTTAAAGGAACAGCAGAAATATCATGACCATAAGAAGTGGGATTGGAAGAACAAGGCGTAATAGAATGTTAAGAATCATTATCAGAACTATCAATATCAGTAGGAGGATGAGGAAGACTAGTAGAAGGTGAAACAAAAGAAGTCATGTTAGTAGAATATTGTTTAATATTTGCAGTAGGAAGAATAGAAGGGTGAGATATTGGAAAATCAAACAAAGAATCACTAATAAGTGCAGATAAATAAGGAATGAAATCTGCAATTGAATTTTATTGAGAATATGAAAACACAGATTCATAAAACAAAACATTCCTTGAGACAAAAACTTTATGGTGTTGCAAATCAAGAAGTTTATAACCTTTCATACCAGTTTTGAAACCAAGAAAACAACATTTAATAGATCTTGAATCAAATTTGGTTTTATGTCACTCAAAAGTGGAAGCAAAACAAGATAGCCAAACACTCTCAATTGTGCATAATTTGGAGGTTTATTATATAAAATTTGAAATGGTGTTTGATTTTGTAAAATAGGTGTAGGAATTCAATTTTATAAGATGAACAACATGAGAAACAAATTCAGGCAAAAAAAACTTAAAGGTAATTGAGTTTGGAATTTAAGGGCTTGAGCTACATTTAAAATATGTTGGTGTTTCCTTTCGATGATATTGTTTCGTTGAGGTGTCATAACACAAGAAATTTGATGGACAATGCCATGCTGACTACAAAATTGAGGAATATTAAATTCCTAATCATTGTCTATCTGATGATTTGATAGTAGTATTAAATTGTGTTTGAACAAAAGTAAAAAATTGATGAACCAAAGTCTCCTAGCTTTAGATTTATTTTTCATGAAGTAAAGCCATGTAAATATGCTATGATCATCAACTATTGTTAAGAAATATCGAAAACTACTATACGAACATGAAGTTGGTCCCCATATATCAACATGTATCATATCAAAACAAGCTACAGTAGAAGAGTTATTTAAAGGAAAAGGTAACTTCTTTTACTCAGCAAAGTGGCAAATATCACACGATGAGGAAGAATTGATAATGATCTTATTATCAATAGAATGTAAAAGTTGCAAACTAGAAGTAGACAAATGACCTAATCGGAAATGCCAAAGATCAAAATTTGGATATTACAACGAGTTATTGAATTAACAGAAATATCAACATGAAAAACAAGTTGAAAAAGGTGATAAAGTTTAGCTTCTTGTCTAGCTAACCCAATCATCTCCCATTGTAGCAGATCCATAATGATATAGAAATGTGAATGAAAAACAAGAACACAATTAGAATGTTTGGGGAGTTTGTTGGTTGAAATCAAATTATAGTAAAATTGAGGCACACAAAGAAAATTAGGAAGGACAAGATTGGGTGAAAAAGATATTGTGCCAATATGAGTAAAAAGTATAAAGTCATTATTTGGCAATCTCACAAAATAATTAGTAACTGGCTTGGGATTGATGAGAAAGTCTAAAGAACAAGTAATGTGATGAAAGGCACCTGTATCAAGTATCCAGGTTGTAGAATTTAAAAAAAAAAAGGTGTGGAAGGAGATAAAGACATACCAGTAGCTATGTGTATATCCTGATTAGGCACAAAGACTGCTATAGGTATTTGCAAATTGAGGTTGTATCAAACTAAGCAACTGTTGATATTAGTCTTTGGTAAACATAAAAGAGTCTAGTGAAGCATATGAAATTGGATTTACAAGAGAAGAACCTGTTGAATTCATATTATCACGATCTGAAAAAGGAATTTCATAACTAACACTATTAACAGCTGGTTGAGAGGATCTGTAATTGGCTTGATATCTAGGAGGATATCCATGCTTCTTGTAACATCTGTTTTCGACATGTCATGTAATTCCATAATAGGAACATATTGGCTTCTTATAATTATGACCACCTTTGCCATCATAACAACCTCTACCAGAATAGCACCTTTGCTAGAAGAATTGAAATTATTTCCTTTTCCAGATTTATAGAAAGTCTAATTTTATGATATAACACCACATCATATTATTTCTGAAGGAACATGAATCAGTATGATCTAATTGCCTTTCATGCTGTAAAATAAGTCCAAAAACTCTATTTATGGGAGGCATTGGTTCTATTAAGAAAATCTGAGATCTAATTATCGAAAACTTCTCAGTGAGTCTAATTAAAAACCTTATCACATAATCAGATTCTTGATATTTTCTTACAGTAGATAAGGCACACAAGAACAGGCAACAACATAAGTGCAAGCAGGAATAGATCTAAGATTCACAAGCTCATCCCAAACGATTTTTAACTTGGTGAAGTAATTTGTAACAGGCAGATCTTCTTACTGAAAAAATAAATCTCCTTTTGCAAATCAGAAATTCATAAAGAATCAGCTCTATCAAATCTATCTTGAAGATCATTCCATACATCCATGGCATTATCAAGCCAGATGATACTCTGAGCAATACAACTGGATAAAGACATTATCAGCCAAGAAAGAACCATTGTGTTACAATGCTGCCACATAGGAAATATTGGATCAAGAACATTAGGTGGAGTAATGGTGTCATCTACAAAGGAGAGCTTATTCTTCGACAGTAACATCATCTTCATAGCTCGTTGCCAAGACTGATAATGGGACATATTCAAACAGGCGATACAAGCACCAATAAAAGATTTTCGCTAGGATGAAGATAAAAGGGATTGCTAGGAACCTCTTCTAGCCATGGTTGAGCCGCCATCAAAGAACAATTCTTGGTAACTAAAAAAAATTGAGAAAAAGTTCCAAAAAGAATATCAAGATTGCTCTGATATCATAACAAGAGAGATGAAGGAAAATAGAAGAATGATTGTATTAATTTATCAAAGACTATTGAGCTTGGCTTTAATATACAAAAGACTTCTTTTGGGAACCGCTCATACTGACTCAACATCATTACAACAGAATAGCTAACAAGTTAACTACAAATCTAACTGACTAATTAACATAATTTAATGAAGCTAACTATAGTTGATACTCTATAATAAATAAGTACTTTTAAAATTATTTATTTATTTCCTATTAAAAAATGCATATATAATGTTTATTGTATATTTTTATCATATTAATTGAATGACTCTGTTAAGGTCGAGTTTGTGAAAAATTGAAATTGAAAGATTTTTGTTCAATCTTGATAATATAGATCCCCTTCTGGGTCGCCATAGATTAGTCAAAGAGTTTTTCATTGCATTATAATTGAGAGGTACCTTTTCATCTTCATCATCTGATAAAACTATAAAAACCAAGTTTTCCTCCATTGCTTGATCACTACCATTTTTTGCCATAGATCAAAATCTCACATGCACATGCTTAGAAACAATGCAAGACCAAAAAGTTTGCAATTATTTAAGGAAAAGAACTAAATTTTCAAATTGAGTCAATTCAATTTGATTTTCTAGTTAATTGAATCAGATGCTCATCCTAATTGTATAAATATCATTTGAATTCCTTTTTTTTTAAAAAAATTGTATAAGAATACAGTTGAATTTTTATATAAAAATTGTTTCAAATATTATATAAATCAATAATAAATTCAATTTATTTTATTTTCTTAACTATAATTATTTATTTAAAAATGATCAATAACATTAGAATTTTTTTTTAGAAGAATCAATAACATTACAATTTAAAACAATGGAATTCACATATTTCATGGATTTTTAGATTTTTTGCGTTTGATTGACAAAAAATACATTATTATCTATGAATATAATAAATTCCATCGTGCCTTAAATTTCATCATCTTATGAGAGAGAAAAATCTCATCTGTGTGGGATTTATTGAATTCCATCTTTTTTTTAATAATAATATAATTTAAACATTTAACTTTAATCTAAAAATATTTTTTAAATATATGAATTACACTTTTCAACCAAACGGTAGAATGTAAACTTATTTTGATTGGACAATCTATGATTTAATATTTCTATGGATTTCAATTTCAATCAATCCAAACGTATTCAAGGATATTATTATAATTTGATTATGGTACAATCTAATCAAATTGAATGTTATATTATAAAAATTTTTAATGTCTCAATTTTTTTTTCAAGTTTCTAAATATGAAATTAATAAAATAAAATTAATTGAATTGAATTTTCCATGCTTTTCAAACACAAGTTTACCGAATATTAATTGTGAAATTCCTATTTTACAAATTCCTTTTCAAAATTAATTGCATCCCTACCAGATATTGACCCCTACGTATTTATAATAATTAAAATTATAATTTTTATTATGAGGTATTTTATAATATTTAAAATAAATCACATTAAATAATACTTAATAGTAATAATATTTTATATTCTATCTTCTCTTTTGCATTGGATGATAAACGTTCTTTATAATTATAATATTCTGATTAGTTTCTACTCCTTCTGTCCCAAAAAAAATAGTTTCATTTTTTTTTTTTCAAAAAAATTAAGAATGGGAAGTTAAGTTAGTTCAACCATAAAATTTATTTTTCTTTTTCCATATTTACCCCTATATTAATAATTTTTTGATAATTTAAATTTCAAAATTGTCTATAGAGTTTTTCAATAAAAAAAATTAATATCATGGCAAATGTTTTATTTAATGTATATTTATGTTGATTATATCGTGACAGAAAATAGGAAGGATATGATATGAAATGTTTCTTTCCATTTTTAAAACATAAATAAGGAATAGGAGCATTAAATAGGATATGGTTAGGGTATTAAAATTGTGGTATAATTACTTATAGTTAGACTGATCGACTAAATGACAGTATTGACCTTTCATTTTAACCCTTTGATATCTTTTTAATTACAATGGTTTCATTTTGCTATCAATTGACAATCTAACCTTATGCCTTCAATTTGTACAACATTATCATTTGATTATTTAATAAGTTTCTTTATGTTAAAGTAAAAGATATATGAGAAACTTGTGTAAGGTAATTTATAAATTATTAAAATTATATGATTTATTAGGTAGAATTTGAGAATTTTAAAAATAAAAAAAATAGTATTTTTTTATATATTTATTTTTTTTAATAGAAAAAAGTGAGCAAGGGAAAATCACTCTAACCACCACAACAATGATTTTCCCTTTCAGCCTTTTATATTTTTTAATTACAATATTGCCTTTCATTTTAACCCTTTGATATCTTTCTTTTTAATTACAATGATGTTGTTTTGCTACCAATTGAGAATTCTACCCTTATGGTTTCAATTTATACAATATTATCCCTTGATTATTTAATAAGTTCCTTTATGTTGAAGAAAAAAATATATGAGAAATTTGTGAAAGGTAATTTATAAATCATTAAAAATTATATTATTATTTCAGTAGAATTTGAAAATTTTAAAAAAACAAAAGGTATATTTTTATATATTTAATAGTTTTTATAGTAAAAAGTGACAAAAAAAATACTAAATGTACATTTTATGTTTAACAAAAAAAACAAAAACAAATGGTACTATTAAAAATAGAAATAAAAATCCAAAAGCATTATGTGAAATGAAATAAAATAGATCAAATATAATAATTTTAAGATGAAAACAACATTTTATTTAACAAAAAAAAACAAAAACAAATCTAACGTTACTATTAAAAATAGAAATAAAAAATCCTAAAAGCATTAAAAAACAAAAACAAATGGTACTATTAAAAATAGAAATAAAAATCCAAAAGCATTATGTGAAATGAAATAAAATAGATCAAATATAATAATTTTAAGATGATTAAAATAATATATTTATATTACTAAAAATACATAATCTTTGATATCATATCATATTTAACAATCATCTATTTTTCTTGATTAATTAAAGTGCGTAAAACAGTTCTATAGGTAAAAATTTTCTAAAATATTCTTTATTATATAATTACAATGTTTTTATCTTAAATCCTACAATTCAATTAGACTCTAAAATAATCAAATATTTATAATTTTTGAAAAAAAAATTCTATTTATTCAATATAATATAGTTTTTGCATATTATACTATAAATTCCATCATTTCTTTTTAAAAAATTTAAATATAATTTTTACTTTGCTTATTATATTACCTATTTTTTATGGAAAGAAATTCAGCCCACTGAGCCTGGCAAGACGCTCGTTTCTTACTATTACTATCATGATTAAAATGTATAAAATGATTAATTTCAGACAATTTTTAATAAATTATTCAAAATTAAGAAAAGCCAAACATCTAAATTATTGAAAAAACAAAAAATAATAATGTGGTCACTGTCACATAACATCATGTCAGAGTAAGCAGAATCCTAAGATCACTCAATATCTTCAAAAATAATATGTACTGATTGGTTAAAGAAAAAAAAATATATATCGGAACACACAACCACCATCACCAACCACACAATTAACTCTTCCTCAAATCACTCATTAATTCTCCACCACAAGATGTTGATTCTTTTCTTTTCTGTCGAGGGATTCCTTTTTTTTTAATTTAATTTAATTTGATTAATGTATTTAAAAAGAAGGTTCTCTTAATCGTTTCAACCGTTAAATATAGTTTCATATTTTAAAAAATTAATTTATTAGACTCTGATTTGTTAATTAAAGCACATGGGATGGGATGACGACAAACTTTCTCAACCACAATCTCTTATGGGGTCTTATATGAGTATTTAATATTTAATTGATTTAGCAAACTTACTATTTAATCCTTAAAATTTAATATAATGACAATTTAGTCCCTCTTTTTTTCTGATAAATACATTAAGCCATGTATACTATTCATTCTCAAATGCCCCGTGTGTACTATAGCCAAAATTCGATGCATGGATCTATTGAAAGTATTTTAGAGTTTGTTCAGTAAAATTATTTTATGAATAATTATTAGCCGTATTATTAGTATTTAGTTGTTTTCATAACTAGTAGCATTTTAGCAATTGTTTTATAAAAATACTAAAAGTTAAAAGTTACAGAAATTAACCTGTTATAAAATATTATCTTACTTAAGATTTAAAGATAGTAGTGTTTTAGTCCTTCATATTTACTCTTTTCATATTATTTAACAGCTAAAGCATGTTTTTTTTTTTAACAAAACAACTTATTAATTGAATAGGTCCTTAATATAAGGATGAAATAATATATTTATGCCAAAATAAAAAACTAAACAGTAATTAAAATCAAACTTGAGGTCTGAAATAGTAATTCTTCCTAATAATTTTGATTGTGATGGCCGGCCAAAAACTGAGCATTAGTTTAATTTATTATTATTATAGCTTAGTAGTCTTTCTTCTACTTTTCTTGCCTGAAATCTGAAGTGATGTAGCAGGCTGTGAAGGACAGAGGCCCACCACCAGATATTTGTAGGGAAAAATATTTAAAAATCATAAATATCTGTCCTCGAAACCAGTCTTCAGATGCCTAAATGCGCTATGCAATGCAAGGCTATCATAAAAAGGTGAAGGGATAAAGCTAGAATGTTTTTCTTGTGAAAGCTTCTTTTGTTTAAAAAATATATATTCAATGCATTATACAAAAAAAATTTAGAGCAGATGATTAATTCTTTTTATTAATATATAGTTTTTGAAAAGATTTAGAAAAATTAAATTGAAACTTGTTTTGATATAATTATTTTCATTAGATTTTATGAAATTTATTTATAATTTTATGTTTGCATTGTTAATTAGGACTAATAGAAATTGTTTATTTTATTTAGTTTTGATTGGATTAAAAATTTAAATTTTAGAACATATAAATACTAATAGGATTAAAAAAGTGCTCCCTCCATCTCAAAATTGTAATTTCATATATTTTTTTCATGGTTTAAGTATAATTAGTTAAATTAGTTTTACTATATTTTTTTCTTATTTTTCATATATGTCCTTAATTAAAAGATCCTAAAAATTGTATATAATAATTCACCGAAATTTTCAAAATATAATGAATATTTAATATATTAAAATTTGAAAATTACACACTAAGACATAGCTTAGTAGTAAATATATATGCGACTTGTCACTATATGTATTTCATTATTAGTTATTACTTTAAACAAGCAAAATTCACAAAAAAAAAAAAAAAAAAAAAAAAACTTTAAACAAGCAAAAATTCACAAAAAAAAAAAAAAAAAAAAAAAAGGGTTAGCAAAAGTGGTGCGTTTGTTGATGAATTGAAACTAGGTAGAGCTAAAGGGGCAATTGCCACGGAGGAATCATGTATTAATCAAAGAAACCATATGAGCTAAAGGCTAAAGCAGAAGAGGTCTCCTGATTAAAAAAAAAAAAAAAAAAAAAAAAAAGGGTTAGCAAAAGGGTGGTTTTGTTGATTGAATTGAAACAAGGTTATGAGGCTAAAGGCAATGCCACGGAGAATCATGTATTAATCAAAGAACCATATGAGGCTAAAGGCTAAAGCAGAGAGAGGTCTCCTGATAATTAGGCATAGCTTACTGATTCAAGTAATCTACGTGCCCTCAGATTGGCCATGGGATTATCTGGCATTTCTGATTCGATGCCAGCCTGACATTTTCAACATTTTACCCTTTCTTTCAA
This sequence comes from Jatropha curcas, assembly GCF_014843425.1. The sequence goes on from NW_023590991.1 coordinate 35,781, forward strand.
CTACACTTTCTCAAAGCTGCTACCTAGTAGCTACTATCAGGACGTGCCTTATAGAAAGAGAACCACGTACAATACAATGCCATTTTCATGATTCTGAAGCGTGGATGTAAGAGGTAGGGGCCCACACTGGTCCGATTCTGTAAAAGGATTGGATTCAATTGAAATTAGCGATGTCACGATTGCTGGTTCATAGAAACCAGAATCAATATATTATATAATAATCAATTTATCCTCCAAACTTTTTTTTTTTTTTCAAAATTAGCTTTTTTTTTATAATTTTTATCTCAAATTTGTACCAACTGATAAAAAAAATGCAATTGTAATTAAAAATTAGTTAAATTTTGTTAGGCAGTTGAGTTTAGTGAACAAATTGTGTCCACAGTTTTCTAAGAGAATAATAGTTTAGAGCAGGTATTCATCAGATTCACTAGGTATATAGTACTAATTATTTTTATAAGAATAATTGTTGGTGCATCACAATTTGAGTTTCTTCAACAAATTATCAAATCAGTTACATTCAAAATTAATCTATAAGTTGCACACTAATACATAGTCTAGTGATGCGTGCATATATAATTTGACAATAGATTCGGGTTCAAATTCCCTTCTCTAAATACTCAAAAAAATTAATTTTTGAATTGAATACATTTATTAGCTGAATACATAATTTAACCCCCTAAAGTTTAATAAAAAAAAATCTTGTGCCACCCTAAACTTTAAGTCTACCTTATGACATCCTCAATTTCTCTTTTTATAATAATTTCAAACTTCATCACGATAGAAACAATAAATTTTTAAGATTTTTGATTTTTATATGCAAAATAATGATTGGATATGTGGTTATTATGATTTTTGAAACAATAATTTTTATATTTTTCAACTATCTAATAAGTGTTTAATCGATCTAATTTTATAAATTTAAGTGTTTAATAGGTCAATTAAAATGTTTAACAGGTGTAATTTCATAAATTGAAGTATTCAATGGATCAAAGTGAAAATTGAGGATGATATAAGGTCTTTTAAAGTACATTGATCAATTTATGTATTGCACCTACATTTATTCCGATCAGTTATATTTTTTTATTGTATCATAATTTCAGAATTAAATTCTCAATTAAAACTAAATATATTTTATTATTTTTTAACATAGGAAATTTTCTTGCCTAATTGATTTGTAGGGGAAATAATTTTATACTCTCAACAAATAAAGAAGTACTTTTAAAATTATTTATTTATTTCCCAGAAAAAAAATACATATATAAATATTTATTGTATATTTTCATCATATTAATTGAATGACTAACTAAATTCGCGCATGCATAACTCGCTTTGCATTTCTAATGAAATTTTATTCTTCAATCTCTCGCGACTGAAATTATTAAATAGAATTTTAATTTTACTATCCTTTTTTTAGTAACAAGGAAATCAGCCTGACTGAAATTTTTAATTTCAGTTTTAATTATTATCTTTATTTTAGTACAGGGAATTGGGACAAGCACTCATCATTAGACTAATGCCAATAAATATTATCTTTCACAGAAACTTACATGATGGTTGATTTGCTGTCCCCTTATTACTTTTACCAGTTTTTTAGGACTTCCTTTTTAGTTTCTTTTTTTAGCATTGAGGCAGAGATTGTTATCCATAATTCACCATATTTGAGCTTTGATCACCAAATCATTTTAGGGGCTAAATGAAACTCAGTCTACACCAAACACAATCTATATTTTACAGTTTTACATATTTTACAATTTTTGAGGTTTACCAAACACAATCTATATATAGTGATAAATATTTTTTTTATAATTATACTAAAATAAGAGAACACGGAATGAGTCCTTTTTCCGTACGATATCTGTGGTAATATTGCTCACCGAGAAATCAGAATACATCAATCTAATTAATTAACAAAATTTTCGGTGACACATTTAATTAACAAATTGTAATGCATAATTACCTAATGGTCAACAAACAACTCAACTAAAGACTGCTGTGTTTTTTAAAGGTCAAGCTAAAATTACCCCTAAAATACGTCAAATCATTCGGCCAGGACTCCACGATGAGCAAACATCAATTGCTCCAGATTCTTCGTTCAATCTCCTATCTCCACTTGTCCCGTTGCTGAAATCTCTTCGGAGACTCGACAACCGCCACAGATCTTTGAACCGGCCTTAGATGGACGCGTCGCCGTTTCGATTCTCCAGTTTCTCGAAGGGTAGTTAAAAGAACCATCACCGTCACCGTCGCCACCTGGTTGAGTTGTTAACGCTGGGCCACCGTTTCTCCGTTTATAAGATGAGCGGTTGAGATCCTTCTGCATCATCGTTCAGTCCGTCTTCGTTATCAGTTTCCTTCAATAAACAGAATATCTGAATGAGATGTAAAAGATATGAAGAAAAATGCAATTCTATAAAACAAAAGTATAAACAGAGAAACAAAAAACTGAAGCTAAAGACAAGTAATACCGTACACACACCTGAAACGTAGAATTAAGATCTATCCAACTCTTACGCTTCCGTTTCAAGGATTTGACGTTCGCAGGTTCAAAAACCACTCTACTCACGCTCTCTTGACTATTACTAGAAGAAGAAGAGGAGGAAGTATCAGTCGGCGGCCGCGGCGTTGTCATCGATGACAATGGAACCACCTGATTATCAGCATCCCCTCCCCCCTCGCCGACGGCCACATCATCCTCATCTTGCTCAGATTCTCCTTCTCCTTCTTTCAGATGGTCTCCATTTACACATATTTCACAGACAGAAACAGTACGGCCGAGTTTAACTCCGGTGGCTTTCCAAGGGGTGAGAGACTGACAAGACTGGCAGAGGAGACTGCGCACGTGTCGAGCCACCAGAAAATTAGCTCCATGAACTTTGGCATCACAGTCCCAGCACAGAAAAGCCTCATCGGATTCACAGTAGCTTCTCGCCGGTACCTTGCACAGCTCACAGTCCTTCATTCTCGTTTCTGTTTGGAACTTTCTCTTGGTTTTGCTTTATACTGGTAAAGAAGAAAAGATGTTGGAAATATTTCTTGAAGGGTAGAATAGTCTTTGGGGAGGAATTTATAACTGGAAAGGTGGAGGCCTAGGGTTTTGTGTGATAAGACCAAGGAAGAGAAGGTTGTGGTGTCCCGCAATGCCAGGTGTTGGGCTGTGAGGGAGCATTTGAATTCTGTGGTTACTTACACTCTGGTATTGATTTTGTTTCCTGAGTTGGTGCAGAGGATACTTGTTTGTATTTTGAATTTTTGATTTTCAATTTTCAAGGAAATATTTTGTGGGGTAGGTTGATGACGTGTCATTCGGCGTGGCGACAGAATAGTGTTGGAAGTCCTCATACACTTAGGTGGTTGGCTATGGAAAATTGACTGAATGACGTGTAATTTTGGGTCCCGCTTTTTTGTTCTGATTTTTCATTTTTGCCATTACTTTCGGCCACCAAAGTTTGTTCCTAGGCAATGTTTTGACGGTTGAAAAATAGAAGATAAAATAAAATAATCAAAATAAATATTATTAGAAAAATTAATAATTAAAAAATAATGATTATTATTTTCTTTAAAATAAATAAAAAAAAATTATTAGAATAAAGAGGGAAGAAAATATTTTTATTCAAATTATAGGAAAATTAGAAAATAATTGTAGTAATAAATTAAAGGAAATGAATTTATTTCCTCTTATCTGTAAATTAAGAATAAATGGTTTATCAAAAATTTTTACTCCTTAATTTTATTTATTTTACTTCATCTCTTATTTATTTTTCCTTTCTAATCCAAACACAGTACTAGGATAGGAGGATAAGATTGAATGTAGGAGATATTTTTACATTGATTGGAATGATTATATGGTTTAGGAGTCCTCCTTAATCCTTATACGTGTCTACGCCTATGTGATGGACGGTTAATTTTTTTTACTATTACAAAAGTGGTTTGTTTCGTTTATAAATTCATAGTTTAAACTTTGATTTTTGTGTGAAAACTAAAGAGAAATTTTAAAAATTTTATTTTTTTATAAATTTTATCCTAATTAATTATTTTGATAATGAAGTAGTATAAAAATTAATAGTGGTTATTCAAAATAATTTTTAATTTATTAATTTTGACCCATAAATGTAACTTATTTTTAAAAAATAAACATTGAGAGAATTGCTACATAGTCCCTCTATTATGATTAAATACATTATTTAGTCTTTACTTTTTTCAAAATACATAATTGCATCACTAAATTTTAATATCATTAGATAATTTAGTCCTTGTGTCTCATTTTATTGTGTGTAACCATTAAAATAATGGTAAAATCAATGTTTTTAAAACCCTACTGGATATAGAACCGGCAGTATGACTGGATCGTGGTTGAACTGGATTGGATCGGTTCAACTGGATTCTTGACTTTTAAATAGAAACTTGACTTTTTTAATTATTTAGTAAAAATTGAAGTAGAGTTTGACGAAAATTAAGATTATATGCTAGTTTGACATTTCAATTAATACCATAATCTCCAGAAATAAAAAAATAAAAAAATATTTTTATTTTATTTTATATAATTATTTTAATAGTGACATAGTATTTTATAGCAAAATAATAATTACAACCACATACAAATATTCAAAACTCAAAAAACATATGTACATCAATACATATACGTAACATAATTATTTATAAATCTAATTTTTATTTAATAATTAAAATTACATTTAATATTTTAAATGATAAAATTCTAAAAAATGATATACAACTGGTAATAAATAAATTGTGTGAGGCTCACTTATAAGAAGTGTAAATGAAGCTCATATTTCTAATACTTATATTTAATATAAATAAAACAAGATCTATCATTCAAAGCCACTTGGCATATTTGTAATGTAATGCCCTGTTTTTACTGTGTTTCAATAGTAGTTTACCGGTCCGTGAATAGTACCACCGGTCCGGAAGTTGGTATTATTTTTTGTCTGAAAAAATTACTACTTATGTTTTATAGTTTATTTAAACATTTTTTGAGCATGTATGCATGGTTTTTATGGGTAGAAAAAAGTAAGGAATATTTTTTGGAGAATTTAGAGAATTTGTGAATAGTGAATTATGGTGTTATATTAAGTAAGGAAATTTGAGGAATTATTTTTTTTATGGAGTAAATTAGAAAGTTTTTTTTTTGGAGAAATTTTAGAGAATTTGTGAAATAGTGAAATATTATGGTTGTTATATTAAGTAAGGAAATTTGAGGAATTTATTTTTTTTATGGAAGTAAATTAGAAAGTTTTGTGGAGATAAATAATATTTTGAAAGAATTAATTTGGAGAACTATTTGTGTGACTAAATCTAGTGACTTATCCTAGCTATCCAATTTGGAGAAAAGCACCAAAACACCCTTTAGTTGCTTTATTAAAGGAACCATCAATTATTGAACAACAATTTTCCTTCTTCTTCTTTTCCTACACCGTCTCCTCTCTTCTTCTTTCTCTTTTCCTACACGTCTCCTTCTTCTTCTTCTTCTTCTTCTTCTTCTTCTTCTTCTTCTTCACTGTCGGGTCTTTCGGGATCGGGCGGCAGGTGTTACATGTAATCCTTAGATTAATCTAAAATTTAATCAAGGGTATCCATTTTCCTTAAATTACCACCTTCATATCATAATTTATATTTAACCATAATCATTGGATCAAAACCCTAATATTAAATATATAAAAACTTTCTTTTCTTTATATGCCACCTATCCTCTCATTTCTTGAATATGGTGTTCTAGCAGCATAACTAGCTCGTGGGAGTCAAATGGGCGATCCCTTCAGGACGATCATCTCCTTACTGTGGAGGGATGTCTTCTGTAGCTGTGTTTCTCCTCCTTGGGCGATCTACGCTGCTGAGCCTATAGGCTTCATTCATTTTGTGTATTTATGAGCCCGCGCCATTAGTTCGGAGAAAGTTAGAAGAGGGTCTAATTAGGCTTTCAAACAATTTGTTGTATCTACAATTCTTTGTCATAGCACTAATAGCCACTTCATCATTCAAGTTCTCCACTTGCATTGCCATCATCTGAAACTTGGAGACATACTGCCTTAGGGTCTCGCCCTCCTCCCTTTTCAGGTCTACTAAGTCAGATGATATCTTCCTAGATGGTACACATGTTATGAATCGAGCCCGAAATGTGGTGGCTAACTGGGAGAATGAATCAATAGACCCATGAGAATGTCAGATTTTTTTCTAAGAGTTTGGAAAGAATCAAATCAAACGGGCTTGTTTCATTTTATTTGGAAATTGGTTTTCTTTTATTAAACTCGTTTAATCTTCAAAAAAAGGCTCTCTTACTTTGGTAAGAGTTTTATTTTGGAGTCGCTACCCTTATTAGGGAAAAAATCTCGAATTAGTCGATTCTTTGGATTTGGCTAATTCAGTTTTAAATCGGAGGACGGGGTCCGGGAGTTGGGTACGATAGGGGAAAGTGTTAGGCACTCCTATCACCCGATTTTAAACCAGCCTCCTTGTTGTCCAATAATTCACAGAACTTGAATAATGCGATTAACTAAAAATGAGGTATATATACTTTTTTATGTAATTTTGGAAAACTATGTCAATCATACATCTCAAAGAAACATAAAGCATGGAAATATACATTCAAATAAAGGGGGGAATGAGAAAAGATTTACAATCCATGCCTAGTTTTACAATCTACCTTTAACCTTCCAGATTGCCCAATATCCAATAATATTACAAACATGCAATTATTAGGAATCTATGTAGGACCCTTTATATTTTGCAATAATACAACATTAAAGCATAATAAGAATAAAGCATCCATATCAACACAAATACAAAATAAACATTATTCTCAAAATCATAAAATAATAAAACCCAACCAATAATCAATCATTCATTTCCCATAATGAAAACATGATGCATGTTCTTGATACAAATGTGATGGATAAAAGGGTTAGCTTTATAACAAACATAAGGCATTCAATTAAAAAGGCATAGAAAAAAGGGCAGAATAATAAGGTGCTTGAAATGTAAAGACAATAACTTAAATGACGAGAATTTAAATGGTTGAACACGATTTAAGCTCATGGCCTTGATGTTCATCCTTGAAGGATGAACAAATACACCAATCATGATTCTCAATCTAGTTCTTATTGTCTATTTAATCCATATGTGACTTAATACGCATCACAGACCATTTAAGGTCGGAGCTTGGCCACTGGATCTCCAAATCGGGACATTTTTTGAGTTTATAAACATTCGGAGCCTCTGAATTGAAGGGCTTTGTGCCATAGGGATCTATGGCATGCGCCACAAGCTTATGGCGCACGCCACACTTAGTGGCGTAGGTGCCCAGATCAAGAAGGCTTCTAGAGAGAATAGGGCAAAAACAGGGGAACTAGGCTAATGCGGAGCGAGCAGTAGGCCTGTGGCGCACACCGTATGTAGTGGCTTACGCCATGCGCTATAGAGGCACAGAAACCTATTTTAGGTTGTCCTAGGTTTTCCTCATAACCAGATCCAAAACAGGTGTTTAAAACACCGAAAAGGAAAAGAAAAAGACAAAAAATGAGTTTAAGGTTCTCAGAAACTACCTTTGTTGATTCATTTGAAGATTGATTCAAAAATGAATGAAGAAACCCAAAAAACTAGGCTTTTGATCCAATAGTCTGAGATTCAAGATTAAAGTAAGTGTTTTTAGAGAGTTTGATTGTAAACTTACTTAGATTCTTTAAGAAAATTATTCTCTCTTAACCTTAATCAATAAAACTTGTTATAGATTTAGTTTAAGGGAGTTTTGAGCGAAAAATTTGTAAGAGTTTTGTTAAGCTATCCAAAATCTCCTCTCTTGGCTCACCCCCAATGCTTATTTATAGGCATTTGAGGGTAGGGTGGGCCCATTTAGGCCTGATGTGGCAAAAATGGATCGGGTGGCACGCAAAATGAGGTGGTGCATCGGGAAGTGTGTTGGGTGGGCTTGACACACTTCTCGCGCTTGATTTTGTAGCGAAATGCATGGTAACCCAAAAAAGTAAAAATGGTTAAACATGTAGATAATCTCCGCCATGGACCATTAGTCCAAAAACTGGAGCAATCGGGAGTCCTGATCCAATTTTATACAAAAGATGATATATCATCACTAAACCTTTCAAGGGCAAAATTTAAGCGTCTACAGCCCCATTTTCAACGTTTTGTACCATTCTTGAGCTGCTCCTTTCAAGATAATTGGGAAGACCTTACACATGAGATCTTTTGAGTTGGTTTGAACGTACATCATAATTTAGAAGGTCACTAGATGGCTTCGGGGATTGGTAGATCCGTCATATGGTTAGAAGGTAAGGATCTTGAATTTTAAGGGAAAGGTTGCGCCCAAAATATTGGTTGACAATGGTGAGTCCTGTCGGAGACCATAAACCCCTGATTCTCCTGTCTCTCGGCACTCCCGAACTAGCTCTTTGACCACATTTTGAAGATTATCACCATCCACTAGTATGTTGTGTTCTCAGTGGGGTGTGTTTATCGGTCTGGTTGGCGGTATTAGCTCGCCACTAGTATGTGGAGCCTCCAAGAGGCACTTTAAAACGATAGTGAACTGGGAATAAGCTTAGGCCAAGGTACCTGGGGATCGGTAGTTGTGGAGGAACTAGTGTGGGTCGTTTAGTTGTTTCATTATGGGTGTTGTCTTGTCCTTCCATGTTGAGATGTTTGGTAGAATTGTTAGCCATCGTCTTTGAAAGAAAAAGATTAAGGTTTTTAGGGTTTTAAGGTGTGTTCCACACTCGCCACACTAATTGTTAATCTCTCAGAAATTGAATAGTAAGTAAATTGTGAATTAGCCCTTTTTTGTGAGAATTTGGAGTGTATATATTAGAGTAAAAGAAAATTGTGTTCGGATAAGGAAAAAAATCCTATATTATTGGTTGAAAAATGCAAAAAAATCCCATAGCGGTGGCAGTTGGGTATATTTAGTGAATGGCAAAATGGAAAAATTGGTTGAAAAATCACGTGCAAGTCATGTGGGAAGGATAAAATGGACTATGTAACTCCAAGTAAATTACCAACACATAAAAAAATGGGGTTCATATGGATTGCCTCAAACCAATAACACTTGATTGCAAATTTTAATAAATACATGCATTCGATTGTAAATATTTTTCAGCGATACACCAAAATAGAAAAAAATGAAAAGATTGGGTGTGTTTAATTGTAGAAAACTGAGGTAGTTTTCTAGAAAAGTTTTTCAAGAAAACTGAAAAATAAAGTTTTGTATTCAAATGAGTCAATTTTCTATTTGAAAAACTAGAAAACTGTTTTCTAGTTTTCCAAAAATTAACTAAGGTTTGGAACCAGAGTTTTTCATTTTTCTTTTATAACAAAAATTTTTTATCATGCTTTAATACATAATTAATATTATTATTAAAAATTAATTATATCATTTATTTTTCATAAAAATTACAAAATGATAAAAATGTTATGAAATAAGTGGATGTTCTATATGTACTAGAAGTCTGTATTTTTAATTATTATAAATTCTATCTTTCTAATTTGTATAAGACTCTATTAAATAGAGTTCCACACACACACACACACACACATATATATACACACACACACACACACACACACACACACACACACATATATATATATATCCCGGAACTTTATGGGGCTATTAAGGAGCCACATATTTGTGCGTGAGAGGCACTTCATCAACATCACTTTATCGCTTTATCTTAGAGCTTAGATTAGTACCAGTGTGTGCGTAGTAGTTATGCTTTTATGTTGCTTCTAGTTGCGGTTATTTGTTGAGTCGCGTAATCGCCACGTGAGTTATATTGAGGTTAGTGACTAGGGTAGTGCCTTACTCAAGGGATGCACATGGCACAATAAAATGGATAGTAGGGACTCTGGGATTAAGGGACATGTACGGTCCTATAGGTGAATACCATTTGCGCAGAAGTGATACTGTTTAGTGTGGAAGGGAAGGTTAAGTTGTGTTGTTAATTAATAGTAGCTCAATTCTTCCTATTTAATCTGAGGTGATTAGTTCATATACTAAGGGTTCTTCTTCCCAGAATCTTATAAGATTGATTTTTAGGGATAGAATTCTGGTGTATTGTCTATTTCTGTTTTTTAAAATGGATACATAAGTGACGTTGTCTAGTAGGTCTGTGAAATATATAGGGCATGTGAATTAGGGTATTCCCACAACTTCGCCCACGCAATTACTATTATGATTAGGGTTTGATAATTCTCTCTTTGCCACGACAAATATTGATGAGAATATGTTTATATCTTGAGAGATAGTAAGAGAATATATAGACCCCATTCAATCCAACGGTATAGGGTGAAGGGAGCATATTTTCTGGGTATGTATTACATTATTATAGGCGAAAAGGAAACGGTAAGGGAATTACGTTTGGTTTAATAATGGATATACAGCATACCCTATATTATAAATTATTGAGTTGTAAAACAATAGCACATAAAAATATATTTTCTCACTAATATGTCGACGGATTGTCTAATCTGTGGGTTAGTTATTTAATTTTTGAGCAGTTTGGATGTCTGGGCAACATATAATTGGAAAAAATACGTCTTCTCGGATAGAAATATCATTTTCTACGTTACAATATATGTTCATTTCGGGAATAGAGTGAAAAGATTTTGTTGATCTTCAGGAGAGGTCTCAAGATTAATAAACCAACTATCAAAAACTATAAATAGGGAGGGTGCTACATTTATTGTGTGGTTTGAGTGTTGCCCAAATACTCCACACTAAACAGCCCATTGATTGTTCTATATGGAGATTTATTATGTGATAAATTAGTCCAGGGCATTTCGATTGTAATAAATTATTTTTTCAGCGGATAACACCAAAAATATTGAAAGACACAAATGAAATATTAAGTAACTTGTTTGAGTGCTGTTTATTTAGACATTTGTTATAAAAAGCCGGTGGAGGGGTTGTTCTGCCTGTAGAAATATATTATTTTTCTTACAGAGAAAGAACTGAAAATTATTAAAGCAATATTAATATTAAGTTTGATTCACGAAATGATCAAGTATGTTTCCTTATATTTGACAAAATCTCTCATAACTGAAATACAATGAGATTGATTATACAAGGTTTAAATTCGCGCGAATAGAATTACTCTTATATGTTTATAGTATAGATAGAACAGATGTATATAATTATATATTGCGCACTATTATAGGTTAACGCTTATGAAATTTACTCAACAATATAATAAATTTTATAATTTATATACTATTAACTATTTGTTACTATACATAATTATATTGATTAGATTAAATAATATCACATATTCATATAATAACAATTACCCTCTATTCTTATTCTTTTCTATAAACTAATTTATCCAATAGAATAAAAAGTGCTATATTGTGAAATTATAATGTGGATTCTAGTACTTTACAGATCGGAATTAACTAATAAGAAGATTACTCTTTGTATTTTTTTACTTTAATTCGTGAGTTTATTTAAAGCTTAATTAACATCTAGATTTAATTTGAGAAAAGTTTCTAGTTTGCCAAATTAGAGGTGTTTCCAAACACACACACACACACCACCATATATGAATAACACACACACACACACAACACAACACACACAAACACACAATAATATTTTATATATTATACGCAGGCTTCTCCATGAAGAGAGAGAACAAAGTATATATCTTATCGAACATATCCCTGCCTTCTAGTGAGTTTTGGTGTCTCAATTTCTTCCGCTCTTTCTGGCCTCTCTTCTTTCTGGTTATCTTTGTTTTTTATATATAATTTTTTATTAGAGAGATTAATGTAAATAAGCGCAACAGTATTTGTTTCCTATACGAAGCAATTATTTCTATGTAAGCTGTGCAGGAGAGAATAACTTTGGGATCTCTTGCGGATAACAACCAAGTTAAGCGTTGCTCAACAAACTTTTGGAAATATTTAAATGGACTTCTATATAAAAGGTATTCTCTATAACAATAAAATAGGTAGATAAGTAATATTTAATTATGTATAATTACAATAAATATAGTGTTTCGAATATCTACACGTAGGGTTTTAAATATTGGATATATTTTTTAGTTCAATTTATATTATTATATCATTCTCTTTATATATAGTGATGTTTTTATAACGTACGAAATATCTAACCAAATTACTTGATTTATTAATATTGATGGAATATATTGCTCTTTTTGTCATGCATTTTTTATATTAATTAGCGAGTGATATCGCAAATAGATTAATTTTAAATAAGGTATATAGAGAGAATTAAATAGCTATTTAATTTGAACAGAGAAAATTGGGTCTTCAGGAATGAAGAGTTTGCATAATTGTAATGTGAAGAGGAAAGAACACACGTTTGGAATGCTCTATAACACCTATACGCTGGGAAGCTACCTCCACGAATTAGTGATATTTTCAATTTTCATTTCAATATATCATTAAATTTATCTCGCTAACCATACAAGTTCTATTGTATAAGTAATATTAATATCTTCTATTGCGGAATTAGGTATTCTTGCTTATTTCTTCCCAATATTGCTCTTTTTTGATCATCATCATTTATTCAATTTTTAATTTTTATATGGTTGTATATGCGAATGAGGTGAAGTGTGCTATTCAAAATGACTAAGTTCATTCTCTTTCGAGGTGGATAGAGCATCTATTCACCTGAATCTAAGAACTTGATGAATCATACGGTAGCATTAGGCTATCAAGCCTCAAGTGTTCACGCCTCGGGCAGACGAGAATTGCAATAATAGGGTCGAGTACATTAAACATATTTGTAATTCACATCCATAGTAGCAGTATTTATGGACTTGATCCACTCTAGAACATAAGTGATGATACAAATTTACTAATAAGCATTCCTCGATTGATGTATATATCGCATCTTATGTTATCCATTTTGATATATATTGTTCACTCTCACTAAGTGTATGTATTATTATGATTGTTCTTATGAATTCTTCTGTATTCATTTGTATATTATATATTAATCTTGAGAGAATCCTATTTTTATTGATGAGATAATGAAAATTTTTCATTTTTATTCATATTATTGTCAGGTCTCTTAGAGATTTAACATATATTATGTAGCTAAATTCTCGATGCGAATGTTCAAATTATTGATTACATTTTCTTAGGGTATTTTAAAATGAGATACAACTAAATGTAGGTGAGAAAATTTTTATTTTAGTTTAATCGATTATTTCTCATTTTTTCTTAAATAGTAATTATTTTTTTTGTTGTCTATTAATATAATTGAATATCTCTTTATAATGTATCACACTTATAACGAAGTTTTGGATTTCAGTCGCGTGGAATTCATTGCATTAATTTCTGAATAGATCATTCTACTTTGGCTTTTGGGGAGTCTTAGATAAATTACAAGGAATCTAATCAAATAATTCCTAGGCAAAATAATTTTTTTCTTGTATATTTGGATAATTTAAATACCCGTTTATTCTTGGATGGGTTTGGGAAAAAGAAGGGTATAATGACCAAAAGCTCAGCATGAATGGGATGAATTATTGCAAAATCGTAAAAAAAATGTAAGTTTATTTTGCTTTTGCAAACATTACGATTATTAATTTTATTATTAATAATTATCCATTATCTTCTTGACATATACTTATTAAATAGCTACCAGCTTTGAGAATTGATTGATTTATTTTAAATATATTATATTTTAGAGCTAATATTAGCCCTTAATCTTGAAATTGTCCAATGATACTTATACTGAAATATGCTTTTTTGAAGTAGCAATATCGAGAAAAAAAATGTATATAAAACATTTACATTTATTCATATCCATTAATCATTGAACAAAAAGGTATTGAGCCTCTTAATTCTAATATCATGAAACTTGTCCTAATTAATTTTCTCTATTCCCGAAGTGAAATGGAATATCATGTAATACTGGACATGGAGTTTGAAATCCACCAACTAGATTTTGATGTGGTTTCCTAAATGAATGAATAATAATATGCAATATTGCGATGGGTATGATCAATGAAAAAGATAGTACTTATCTTTTGAGAGATATTGATACTGAAATCATAGTTGAAAATAATAAATCTTAAAAATTATGGTTAGCCACATTAGTTATTAAGAATAAAATTTTACCACCAGAAGTGGTACACATAAAATAGTTATATATAAAAAGAAAATTATTATCAATTTAATTTGAATATATCATGGATGCATCTAAAATAATAGTTATATGAATATTATTACTAGAAAACCTGAAGTTTGCCAAGATTTATTATCAAATACTGGAACCAAAAAGTTTAACATGATTATTTTGCTCCAAATAATTGATTAAGAATGCAATTTCCAAAATTATGCTATTAAGAACAATTTATCTTGAAAATAATGGTGAATTTACACCATCAAACCTTTAATGATTATGGCATGTATTAAATTGAAATAATTTAGGCAAGCTTGTTGTTGCTTTTATTTAATGCTCAAAACAGATTTTAAATAGAATCATGTATAAAATGATTGCAATTAATGCAAGAACAATATTATGAGAAATGAATCTCCCTTCCTTTAGAGGGACATGTATTAACATATAATAGCACTTATTGCATCAGAGTCAATAAGTTATTGTAGTTCTCCTCTTTATAATTGGTTTTTTGGATCAGGAAACAAACATCTACCCATTAAAGAATTTTTAAAATGTGCCGTATATTTTCTAATTGCTCCTACCAACAACGTACTAAGATGGGCCCTCAAAAGGAAAGTTGAAAATATTAATGCGGTATGATATATGATTATATATTTAGAACTTTCAATAAAACAATTTATATGCCAAATTTGGTAATTTGTTATGTATCCCGATATTAGGAGAAGAAAATATAGCCAGCTAAAAGAATAATTGAATTCGAAAAGAATTATCGTTATTAATCTTGATCCTCATTCAAGGCGAGTTTGAATTTAAAAGTTTAAAAGATAATTCATTTGCAAATATTATAAAATTAGTTGCTAGATATATTACTATCCAAAAAGGAGATAATTAAAATCTCACATACTAGCTCAACTGCTCCTATTAATTAAAAGTCCTTGAAGGACAAACTGCCTATCTAATGAGTCCTAAAGCGCCCTGAAGCGTGGTAGAAACTAATCGGGTTTCCAAAGATAAAAATCCTAGAAAAGAAACAGGAGCAAATATTCAAGATGGTCCAAGCTTTAGAATAACAAAATTAATGGCAAAGAAGTTCCTAGACATGACTAATAATTTCCTAAAAACCAAATACCTGAAATTAAGATAAATGATTATGAGATATCTATAAATTATGTCATGTCAGGACAAGTAATAAGAAAAACGATATAAAAATAAACAATCGACGTAAAATATGCTTGAAAAATTGTTTAAATGATGAGGATTTTGAGCATAATAGTCTTAAGAGAATAAAGACTTACAATTGATTTGGCCAAAATAGAACGACGTGTGTGGCATTTAATTTAAACTTGAAAAGTAAAACTTGAAATTTTAATATGAGCATCAAGAGAATGTCCAAAGTCAGTAGAATACAAATATTTATTTTGTGCGCAAATTGAATAAGAATTATGAAATATAAAGCAAACTCGTTCACCACAAAGTTTTTCGCGAAAGAACTGACATTGATTATAAGGATAAATAACCATTATATAGTAGAATCAAATACTAAATTTGATAATTTTGGATATTTGGCAAGTTTTAATAAAAATTCGAAAATGCATCTAATGAGTTAAATGGCTGCTTATTATACGATAAACTTGATTATAGGAATATTTTAATTATGGAAAATGCCCTGAAGGATTTTAGTTGCCTTGAAGGCATAAAGTTAAATTCTCGAGAAAATTTATTCAACTAATATTATGAGCTATATATGGATTAGTGAATAATGATCATCCAATGAAAATATGAAAAATGCTCGAAGCAAACAAATCAAGACTCCGAGAAATTATTCAAGATTTCTACGTGGAAAATAAAAAATCTCAATTACATACAGTTATACGCCTTTAAATGATGTGTATGACTTAAAAAAATATTATATTTATTTTATATTAATATTGCATTTGTTTAATTGTTTTGTTGAAAGTTAATATACTTTCCACGTTTTTGATAATTACTTTATATAACTTATTAAACGAGTAAGGTGATCTCTTAATTAATGAATATTTATTGAAAGAAATATTATAATAAATATTATTATATGTTCATGATTTTTTTTTAAAAAAAGAGATTTTGATTGAATTTATCATATTTTATTCATTGAACATTTATTGGGAACTCATGAAAGAGTTCCAAAAGATATAGTTTGCTTAAAGGAAGAGTTTAGAGATGAAAGATATGGGAAAATATAAAAATTTTAATCTTGGGCCTGAAGATCGTATTTCATAAATAAATTTTGTGTATAAATCCACACATAATGGTTAAGTTATTAAATGATGTTATGTGATGCTAAATAAGGAAAATGACCAAGTTTTCCAACTTGAGAAAAATTATGAAAGAATTTATTAGTCCTTAAGTATCAAAAATCTTAGTGTTAAAGACGCCTAATATATCTTGCTAGTCATATTAACTAGATATAAGATTTTATAAATTTATTTGTAAGATACAATTCTTCTTGAATAATCGAGAAATTAAATAGAGTTAAAATATGTATTTTGTTGGCATGAATATATATATGAGTTATATTTATAACTAACCATAAGGGAAAGTAAATAGCCCAGCTGTACTCTTTTTTCCCTTTTAAAAAATTTTTTTTCCAAATTGGATTTTCCCTGGTAAAAATTTTTTAATGAGCAGTATTATGAATGCATAATTTAAAGAATGATTAATGTACTCTTTTTTACTTCACTAAGATTTTTTTCTCCTACAAGGGTTTTTTCTTAGCTAAGATTTAACCGAGGTATATTTTTTGAAGAATGAACATCCAAGGGGAGTGTATGAAATAAGTGGATGTCCTATATGGACTAGAAGTAAATTATTCTTAATCTATTACAAATTGTATTCTTTCTAAAATTTTTTTGTAAGGACTCTATTAGGTTCCATTTATGTAAACTATGTATGATGCGCTTCTCAATCAATAATAAGATACTCTCGTATTCTCTCCATATTGCTCTCTAATTTATTCTTTTTCTTCTTCTAAATTTTATACTATTTTATGATAAAAATTGATATTATTATATATAACAATAAATAAAAACATTTCGAACATTTTTTAAATAAAAATTTCTAAATTTAATTTAGTATACTTTTATTTCTTTTTATTTATAAAAGTTAGAGATTAAATGGTTGTGAAATTTTTTAAATTAAAAATATAATTTTTATTAATTATCAAGGTGATGCAAAATTTTCATTTTTCCTGTTTTTAACATGATTTTCATTTTCTAAGAAAAATTATTTTGTTATAAAACAGAAAAATAAGAAAAATAGAAAAACTCATTAATATGTAAGTAAACAAACCTAAGGGTGTGGTTTTACTCGTAGAAAACTAAAGTAATTTTCCTAAAAAAAAAGTTTCAGAAAGGCTGAAAAATAAAAGTTTTGTATCCGATCAATTGGTTTTCAATATTGAAAAACTAGAAAAATAATTTTTCAGTTTTTTTTAAAATTTAACTTAAGATTCAGAAAAGAAACTAAGTTATTTTTTACAGTTGTTGACGCCGTGTTTTTTATGTCCCGCCTGATCCAATGATGAATACGAGGATGTGGAATGGAAGGTTAAGGCTATCTAGAAGTCTTTTAAAGCCAAGGATTTACATTAAATTGATTTTGAGAGTCTAGTTGCGTAAGAGCTCATCAACGCAGCTATCAGTTGGTGACTTGCACCGCAGCTGCGCTCACAAGCTCCTATTTGTATGACGTCACCAATATGAACCCACAACCACAACAAACGTGCTATGGTCCCTGAAAAGAAAGCTGCGTCAGCAGCTAATAGGTCCGTCACGCAGCCAAGAGTTGCCCGTAACGCAGCTATGCTCTGTTGCCCCTACCTCTATGAAATTTGTTCTTTTTGGAAAGCTGCGAAAGGGGGATTAAAAAAAAGACGCCATAAAAAAATACCACTTGCGGCTAGTTTTTTTTCTCCAGAGACTCCTTTTCAGTTCCTTTGAAGAAGAACAGCCATTAGATATCCAATTAGAATTGAAAATAAAGCATCGAAAAAGAGAGAAAATCAAAGAGAGAAAATAAGCGAACATTTAAATCCTTGTTTGACGGAGCTTCTGGAGCGTCTTAACCATCGTTCGTTAAGGCATCAAAGCCATAATACAATCCTCAATCTGAGGATTAGGTAATTCCTTTACACTTTTTGTGTTTTTTTTTTCATTGATTATTTTATATTTATTATTGTTTAGTAGTTTAATCTTAATTAAACTGTATTCTATTCATTGTGGTCAATTCGAGGTTCTTCTAAATATGTTTGAATAAAAAAACGCTCGTAAATAAAATATTTAAAAAATAGAGCTCGACCAAGAGCAGTTGTGTCACGCAAGCAAGTAGATCCGTAACCGATTCTAGCCGATGCGTTGACGGAACTGTTTCATGGTCCAAAATTTCAATTTCTTTAAACCAAAGAACGGTCGCGTCAACGCAACTAACTGGATCCAATAACGGATCTGGTAAGTCGTGACGGAGCTGTTCAATATCAAAAAAATGTTGTTTTCATGCTCCAGTTACTCTGTTTCTGAAATTATGAAACAGCTGCGTCACGCAGCTACTGCTCCATCACGCGACTGTTCTTCCAAAGAAACGAGCTGTGTGACGCGACCCCTTGTTCTTAGGGTTCAGAACAATTTTTGTGTTTCTTTCAAAAATAATAAATTTTGTAAATGAATAAAATTTAATTTCCCATAAATCCGAAAATGGAAACCCCCCCCAAAAAATTTTTTTTTATGCAAATTGCAATTTAATTAAAGTTTAAGAATATTAAAATGTCATTTATGAAATGATTTTGGGTTTTGGTTTTTCGGGTTTTAAATTTTGAATCAGGTAGAGATGTATTTTTAAGTTTCGGTTTTGGTGGCCCGCCTTGAACCATAAAGGCAAGAGCGGGTCTTTATTTATTTATTGATTTAGCTGCTTTAGTTTGGATGAATTAGGGAATGAATTATGGATGCAATGAATTGAATTTGATTGGGACAATTAATTAATTTTTTTATAATAAGAAACCCGGCTCGATTCATTCGGGTTGGGTTTAAATAAATAAATAATTTGGCTTTTTCTAACTAAAAATTAAATTAGAAATCGTAAGTTAAAAGAGGCCAAATTTTCGCGGCGTTAGCTTCCAACGGCGGCGTACCCAATCTCCCTTACCCAGAATCGCATTATGGCGCCTGACCAAGTCTTTTTAAATAAATTTTGGCCTTTAAATAGAAATGAGTATAAAATGGAGTCACTTTTATAAAATAAAATTGGAAACGAATCCCATTACGAAATAATGGGTGGCGACCTCAAAATGTTTTATAAACAATTTATCGCAATCGTATGCAATAAAATGTTTTGTCACCAACTGTTCAAAGTAAGATCATTTTCTATTAAAAAATAAAAAAAGATTTTTTCGGGTCGCTCGGGCCGGTACGAAAAAAAGTATTGGCGACCTCCGCTGGGATGCCATGCCACTAAAATCCCCAGGTTATTTTTTTAATAACTAAAGTCGAATTGCAATTAGGAATTAACTCTAAACCTACGCTTTCTAAAATTTGAAAATAAAATTGGTTAGAAAGCCGTGGAAAATTCTTTAATTCGTCCTTGTTTGTTTAATTTGCCTTTCCCTTTATTTTTCTAACAGTTTTTGCATTCATAGTGGC
>NW_023590991.1:56071-99787 GCF_014843425.1 Jatropha curcas
AGGGGGAGAAAAAAAGGGAGAAAGGGAATTGGATTATAAAAATTTGGGAAAAAAAAAATTTGTTTTTTGGAAAATTTTTTGGGATAAAGTGTGGAAATTAGTTTTTAGATAATGGATGATGAGGAAAAAAATAGAGAAGGTGGATACCTTGGTGCATAAGAGTAATATGATTAGTAAATGAAGACTTTGGTTGGTACGTAAAGAGGATAAAAGTCATCAATGCCAACCGTGTTGGGGGCAGCGCAATGACATCGGTGGGTTTTTTTGATAGTAGTGTTTGGGTTTTTAGCGGAAATTTCTAAGTGTTTGTTGTGGTTTTCATTAAGGAGGTCAAACCACTCTAGGGTGGTAAGGGCTTACTTAATTATTATTACTTTTTTTTTTTGTATAGGTATAAGTACTGACATAAGTAATGATCTTTTATATGATAAGCAAGTTTCTTATGATGAAATTTTCCATTATCGATGTTAAGAGAGGTTGTGGGGTAAAAGAAAAGGAATTTATGAGAAGAATTTTCCTATATTAATAAGTATAGTATAGGGTCTCTAGAGTATATTGGTTCAATATTTCGCTTTGGGAGAATGGTGGTGAATGTTGTTTGTAAGGTTGTAAGTTGAGGGAAATTTGTGAAGTGAGGTGGGTAAGTGGTGAAGTGACTGGAGGGAGTTTTTGATTAAAGGTTATTTGTCTTTTGTTTGTGAAAAGAATGTGTTTTGATTTTTGGGCTCTACTATGCAGTGATTGAAACGTGGTATGGATGAGATTATTTTTGTTATGTGAAGCTAATGATCATATGCATAGGGTTATCAGCCCCTTTTGATAAATAGGCAGACGCGCTTATTTGTTGTGATGTGGGGTGGTGCTTTCATAGGCCACGGTGGTGCCTTTCATAGGCTAGATTGTGTGATGGGTGTGGTGCTTTCATAGGCCATCGGTGGTTGGCTTTCATAAGGCCACGATCAGATCCTGGCTTATGTTCATTCTGTATTAGTACGCAGCCCTTTAACTAAGAGATTACATATTTGGTTATTTAATAATCGTCTTATTACTTTCAAAGTATCTGAATTAAACCGAATGAGTCATATTATTTTAGTAAACCTTACTTTGGAAATTAATTGATTATGTTATTTTCAACCATGAAAATTGTTTCGAAAATAGGCCAATGGAATTAATATCCACGGTTACTAATTTAAAGATTGAGTTTTTATCTAATAAAGTTATGTATAATATTTGTGATTAGTAATCAAGAAAATAGGTATATTATTAAATTGTTGAAAAGTAATGCATATTTTAATGTAGTTGAAACAATTAAAAATTTCTTTATATCGTTAATCTAATATTATATAGTGTTATTTTGATATTTCTTTTGCTATTATTCCAATGTAAAACATCACTAGATTCCGAAAATATTAAATGATTTATTATGTTCTTTTTGTGGTTTAAGTAAGTTTGTCAATAACAACTTATATAGATAACCGTTTAGCTGAGATTATGAAGAGCACCACACCTCGAGAAATTTTATACACTCAATATGCCAGCGCGTTGGATTTTTTAATCACGCGCAGGATATTAAAGAAACTGTGGTTGCTAGTGCTTGCAAGACTAAGAAGAGTAGCTATCTAGGAGCAGGAAAGCTGACTATTGAGTGAGCAGTTAAGTATGAATTTGTGGAGGATTTAGATGTACTATAAGAACTATGGCATGTATATAGTATATATAAAGGCCTTCTCTCAAGAGATTGTTGATTGATCTTTGAATTATAACCACCTTAAGCGCAAGCATGTGTAATTTAGCAATTTCTAATTGTTGTGGGTCTTTAAATATTCCGAGATAAGCATAAGAAATCTTCAGTAATAAATGAATTTGAATGATAAAAATCATTTTCAAGAGAGTTGGTATGATTAGCCTCTGTATTAAGACTTGATATATATATCTGAATGCAATTAAATTGATGAAATATTCCAACTGCTTATTCGAGGACATTTATATTCACACACTTTATGAATAGAGTAGTAAGTTGTTTGTTTGATGTTAATGATAGATTATGTGGAGTGTGATGGGAAGTTCCGGATTAATTTTGGAGTATAATTGGTGCAGTTGTTTTGTATTCACATGTTGGTGGACTGAGCTTCGAGCGGCTTTTATAAAAGGGAAATTACTTACAGTTATATTTTGATGTGTAGGACTTTCTTTCCAGTTCTATTTTTCCAAAAAAAAAAAAAAAAAAAAAAAAAGAGATGAAAACCGAAATTGAAATGATTATCTAATTAAAAAAAAATTTACTCGCTACACTTGTGAATACTCACTTACTTCTATTCATAAATCTTATTTTAAATGATTTGTATGTTAAGTAGACGGTGTCCTCAGGGCACCAAATGTGGCATCCGTGACGGTCTCCACGGGACTCGGCGGAGGTGGTACAAGAATCATCTGAATCACTCCAAGCGGCTAAAGCCTGCTTCAGCTTCTCTTTTTGTTGACGTTCTTTTTTCACCTTATTTAGGACAATTAGGCTTGAATATGTCCGGGTTTGTCGCACTTTCATAACAAACCACTTCAGAAGGTTCTTCTTATCTTAGGCAAAGTTACCAACTTTTTGGGTGAAAGTTCTTTTTGTTAAACTTTTTCTGTGGCAACCTTCACCACCTCTTTCTAATAGAACTATTATTAAATCTTTTAGCACTAAGTGCTAAATCAATACACTATCACACCCACCCAGATCAGAAGAACTTTTCTTCACTAGAATCTATCGTCATAAAAGCCATGTTCCCCTCTTCTTTTTCTCTATCTGAGAGAGGTCCGAAAAGAAAAGATTTCATTCTCTCTCCTGATATAAGAGAGCTATAAAGATACATCATTATTAAGTGACGGATGTCTTCTCTTATAATCATCAGACAGTTACTATAAGAGTAATGATACTCCTTTTAATGTTAGGTAGAAATTCTATAGGATTTCTTTAATAAGCTCATTCTTTCTTGAAATCTCTCTTTATCCTGAGAGTTCCTCAAGAGGATTATACGTATAGGGTTAAAGTAAAGATACTAGAAAATTTAACTCTGATCAGATGAGTTTTCTCCTTCTTTCTATACTAAACATTTCTCATATATCACATCTCCAAAGGATATTTTATATTCTGGATATCCTTGTTACATCACTAATCTATACCCCCTGGATAAGGATAGACTTTAAATATCTTTGCGCCATCACCTTCTATCGCCACGTATTTTATCATCCAATACACTTTTGTTGTAATTCTGTTTGCAATCTAGAGCACAAAATGAAAGAATAACGTGTGATGCTTTTGCATTTATAGCAATCTACAATGTCCATATCAGCATCTGTATATTTCCTTTTCTGTTTTTCCTAAACAATCTTCATCTCCTGACAACTTTCATGGAATTACGAAGGAACTCCAC
This sequence comes from Jatropha curcas, assembly GCF_014843425.1. Next base: position 59,488 of record NW_023590991.1, read on the forward strand.
GTGCAATACAGACTCTCTTGATAATCAAATTCCGACTTTCAGTTGAATATTTCTCCATTCTAGTTTTCCATATAAAGAAGTAATTTAGAACCATTGAACAAAGGAGGTCTAGAAACAGATTTGACCTTTCCTATGTCCGAAAGTAAGAGGGAAGTGAACAGCTCACCCCATGCGGACTCTTAATCATCTTACCAGTGGTATATAAGCCTTCGGTAAAGTAAAAGCCAGGCTTCCTGATACCAAGATTGTGGGGTCCCTGTAATGTTGTATGGCATCAACCCAAGATTTGTGGGGTGAAATTGGGTTTTTTTTTCTATATAAAATATTTTTTAGAATTAAATATCAGAGATATATGAATTTTCTATAGTTGCAGTGGAAAAAATATAATTAACTTTGTGAAAATTAGATTATGGATTAGAACTACCTTTCAACAACATGAATTCTAATTACATATGGAATATAATAGAAATCAGACCTGTGCCAAAAGTACAAACGATATTATTAGAACTACTTCACAATGTCATGACTCTCCAATTATTAAGAACTTCTTTATGATTGGAAGCTATTGTATTTAAGAACTCCTCATAATAGTTTAGAAAAATCATATAAGCACTTAAATCATGTAGATAGACAGTTTTTATTTGAAATTTAGAACCTTGCTTCAACAGAGACCTTAACCCGAGGTTTAGAAAACTGTTATTTAGAAACCCAAGTAGTGCAAAATATAAAACTGTAAATGTAACGAACTCTGTTTCACGCAACATTGGTATAATATATTCTACTTATCAGATATTTCCAGGAGTTCTATATGTTCAGTAGTAAGATAAGAACTTATTACAGTTATTATCACGAACATTCAAACAATCAATTAACAACTTTAAGCATTTGGCTTTTGAAATATAAACAGTAAGTGTAAAGTAAAAAGTAGTATCTAAAAAGTAACATAACTTCAGAAATTAAAAAAGATCAACACAGTGATTTTAGTGTGTTTCGGACACTCTTAAAATCATTTCGCCTACATTCCACTCCCCAAATGAATTCATCTTGAGATCCTCAACTATGTTATCTCTTTTTCCAGGGTATAGAGACAAATCCATTCAGTACATTTTAAAAAATAAAGCACAACTCACGTTTTCTAACAACCTAATGATCTACCTTTATTACCAATAGATTATTCCAAAGGTTCTAGATTAACTCTTCTCAAACCTTTCTGTTTTCTTGGCAAGTACAGAAACTCAATTCAAGACATTAGAAATCCTACATCACGGGATGAAGGTTTGCTTGAAAACCTCTTTCACAATAGCTTCTTAAATCCTACTAAAGCATAATTAAAAACAAATGTTTCTCTTAAAAACAAATAAAACCTGTACTGACTTATAGATTGGTAACAAAAATGCGGTATAATATATATAAAGATCACAGAAAGAAAATAGCCACATAAAGCAACAGGAAAAAAACAGTTTATTATGAGGAGAAAAGATTAAGAAAATCGTTTCAGAACACATTGATACCGTTTTTTCAAAAAGTATGTTAACAAAATTCTTTTCTCTTTAAAGTACTGACATAACAATGAAAGATGTAAAGATGCAACACACGTATATATATGGGGCACAGAGTAAAGTTTTGAAAGATTGATAAAGATGATATGATTCAATTGAGAGAATGCCTCTTAAATTCCGAAAACTCTTTACTTCCACTTAGCTTTCAAAGCTGTGAAAGCTCCTTTTTATGAGAGATATGTGACTCTCTGATTTTAGGAACATGAAGGATATTTCATTTTGAAATCAGAATATTTTCTTTTCTCTTATTTTAGAAGATCGGAAATATCTGATTACACAACTTAATTTATTTAACTCCGTTTTGAGTAAGTTGTAAATATTAATAGGGAGAAACGATCTTTTCTTTCCTTTAAACAATAACCAAGTCTTTTCGAAAGAGTGAATTTTATTTGTGAAAATATAACTTTTCGAAAAATGATCACTACTTTTACTAAAAAACGAATTAAGATACAATCTTTCTTTCGTTTTAGGGTAAGAGAATATATTGAAGTTCTTTTAGATCTTACAAAAGGAATTTCCGAGAAAAAAGATATATGTTATGATTTATCTTACCTTTAAAAACCGGTTAGATATGTACGAGATACTAGTGTAGTTTTAGGAAATTAAGAATCATTTTGATAGTTTAAGGTATATATTTTTTCGAAAACAAATTTTTTAACTGGTGAATAAATTTATTTTTGAAGAATCTAATTTTTGAAAATAATATTTTTTGATTGAGAGAAAACTTAATTTATGTGCTTATAGATGAATTTTCTCTCTATCTCATCCTACAACTATATCCTACACTCACCTATATATAGGGTCCTAATTTCGAATATCTTCACATCACTATGGGATTTGTAGTGAACTTGCCCCTTGTTCCTATTTCTTTCCATATCCCGAATTTCGCATAAAAATAATAACATTAGCTACCACAATAATAAAATTTAAAATTTATTTGTTTTTTGTTATTAATCATACAAAATATCTTGCGAGATTTAGATAAAATTGACTTCATTCTTTGAGCCAACACTTGTATGAGGATTTATTGTTGGAGTTTTCTCTGAGTGTTCATTCATACTGAAAGTAACATGTGATAGAATTTGGAGTCGAGACAGTGTAGAAGAATCATATTTGAGTCTTATTGCGCATATCTATAGAGAGGAAAAACTCTATATGATGGTAGCATTCCAAGGTATTAATGTTTGGTATTCCCATAAGAGAGATTAGGATGATTCCTTACTCTGTTATCAATAAGAGTTATTAAGAATACGAATAATTCTTCTTCCTTGATTCTGTCACATACGTTAGACCTTGTTCTAATTAGTTGTGGTAATTTTTGAAATATCCTAGCATGCTTCTCCAATTCCATGTTGTCCATTCACTATGTCCACAAACTCGTCAATGAAATAAGAGTTAACAGGGTTTGTTAGTCCCAATAAGTACCAAACTTCGCTTACCATATTGTTTATTCTCTTTGGCATTTTAGTGCGGTATTGGCATCAAATTTCATAAAACTCCTGCAGTCCCTTCTTCCTTTTCGGTAGATTGCTATTGATAATGGCTATTGCTTTGTGTCATTCTCCTCTATATCAATATCAATATGCCTCAATCAATTTCTTTTCGTTCAATTAGGTGAGATTCCACCTGACATGGCTGCATTTACATAGGAAGATCTTCTAATCGTTACGCGCAGATAAACTGACATTTTATAAAAAGTTTTGTTTACCTGTAACCATTTTGGGCAAGCTGTGATGAGGGCACTTTCTCAATAAATCTTTGAATCTCTTTTCCCAAGCTTTCATACAAAACTCTCTTGAATCATGGTGGACAAAGGTATATCTTTCAATTAACCGCAGTTTTGTGTTTATTTGGTGAGGATGGATAAGAAATTTTATTGCTTAAAATTTTTAAGGGAGAGTGAGACTAAATTCCACTCTATGTTAGATAAAACTCTAAAACGCATAAGTGCATGATTTGTAACCATAAGGAATCGTGCTTTGTCAAGAGTGAAAGTGGAAGTAGTCATTAATTTTATAAGTCATCCATCATTCTTACTATGTAAAATTATTCCATTTTTGTTTTGAATGTATCAGCAGAAGTCATAACCAAGAAAATTTGTGATAGGTAAGCACATTACGCTTAAATAAACACTATGGTATGACCCTTACCAAATATTGAAACTTGAGTGTGGAAAGCATTAATGGATAAGATGTGCAAATCCGGTTTAATTTCAAGAAATATTATTTAGCTTGCCACCCTAAGGTCTAGTGATAAGTACTAGCCGATTTTAATCTTCTATGTGATTGGGTAGCTTTTGCTTAGCAACGTAGAAAATGTGCTAGCGCCGCCTATGCGTGTAATGAGCCGACCTTTTAACAAAGTACGTGCCCTTATGTACCAAGTTCAGAGAGGATGTTGTTGTATCATTCTCCGGCTCCAAAAGAGGGAGTTGTCGGTCATTAGGTTTGAGGTCTGTCCTGAGGATTTAACTTCATCGCCCATGTTTTGTTTGTTGTTCCTCTCCAGGGTGACTCTTTGCTAAACGAAGACGTCCTGGTTCCCTCACGAACAAGTCCTTATCTCGAATTCTAACCACCAACAGATCAAAGAGAGAGAAGTTAGTTCTCCTACCTGAGATCTTCCCTGTGGCGCATAAGCAACCTTCGTACAAGAAGATATATCTTCTAAAAATAAATTTAATATTAATTTAAACATATCAAAAATAAACATAAAAAGTATGTTCTAAATTTAATAATAAGGTAATTGGTAATTGTGATATTGGTAACGCAATAATACCAACTGGCAAAAAATGGCGGCCAAACAGTTTGACAGTGATTCTTCGCAAGTGTACAAAATTCGCCACCAAGTAATTATTAGAATGAGAAGAGTAATCGTATATCCGAAGAGGATTGTATACCGGCCAGTACCAATAATTGTGTTAATTCCTACTAATTTATTTAAAACGGTAATTAGAGGCAATTACTCGAAGGATCCTAATTAATATCATGTATAAAACACGAGACACTAAAAAAGGAAGTGAACAAGCCAAATCAATATTAGGGAAAATTCAAAAGACAATCAAGGGGAGTTTACAAGGCTACTAAGGGATTTTAACCATTACAACTTAATTCTATGGTCCAATTATAATTTTCATCTAGTGTCGTTATCCCAGACAATTTAATTATTCAAGTAGGGGATAACCAACCCTAAAATCACATAAAAACAAGCTCTCCCGTGTCTTGTTAGCTATTTTAACGCCGTCCTAAATTACCTCACTCTTCCCTCCAATAGCAGCATATCATAGGAAACATGAGAGTTAAATCATTAAGTTTTTATGAGATTTGTTTTTGTGAATCTCATTAACTGGGCTAAAAGGATCACATTAAACATTATGAACCCCCCATGAGTCAAACCCATATAGCTTCCGCATTCACACCACTCAGTTTATTAATGTGTTTGTTTTCTATATCAAAAACCACTTCTCTTTGCGAAATAACTGGCATTTAATAAATAATATTTATCTAAACAATTGGGGAAAAACTTCTACCTAGAGCATTAAGTTTCAATAGAGTGAAATTATGACTTTGAACAAACAGCAAATAAGATCAATATCTAAATATATAAAATATAGGAAAAAAAAATTTGAAGTTGCAATATCAAATCCCTAAGGCACATCGGTGGGAGAATATTTAGTCTCGACATAGGTAATTTAGAATAAAGACTAACAGATTAAGATAACATGTGAAAATACTTACATAATAAAAGTGTTACTAGGCATGAACAGATCAAAAAACAAGAATTTAAGAGCATTTTAGAGATAAAAACATAAAAGCACATAGCAAATAAACCAAGTTGGAACACGGCTTCCTTGAATACTTATGAAACACAATAATAACTTAGAATTGTTCCACAGCTCCCTTTGGTAGTATATGAGAGAGAGAAAGAGAAAGAGAGAAGAGCACACACGATAGAATCAAAAAAATTATAGAACCAGAGACTATACTTTCTATAATGACATGAAACTCCCTCTCATTTTATATAGACTCTTTCCTGGAAGAAAAATCCGACTAATTTCTCCTGTTTAGGAAACTAAATCCGCCATATAATAGTAGTAAGATATAAATCTTTTTGGAGTTAGGAAACATATTTAGGCTAGTGGTGGAATCTTTCTTCCTAAATTAGGATTCTTCTATGTGCTAAATAGGATTTAGAACTGATTTTGCAACTCGTAACAGAGAAAAGTATCCTTCCAGGTTGGGACAGCCATAGGAAGTAAAGTTGACAAGAATATTGGTTGGCGTTTTTGTCTCAAGCATCACACCTCTAAACTCTCGTGAGCACGGGCAATGACTGTATCTGACATAAGATACCTGGGCGTGCCTAGAGTCTGAGTTCTAAAGGATAAAGTTTAGCACGGGCACATGGTTTGAATGACACGTCTCGGAGAAGAAGGGAGCATACTGTTGGGACGACCGGTCAGGCTCTCTATAATCAAATTAGGCAGCGGCTAAAGGCTTCGCTTACTAAGGTGTTCGATTTGAAAAAACTCTGAGTTTACTACCAAATAAGGATTATAGTAGATAGGGAGTTTCAATAATGACATCAACAGTAGAGACGTAATACAGAAACTTTTACCTATGTTCTTCAAAATAGCCAAACTTTTTGCAAAAGGGTTTAGAAGGAGTTTTACGGCCAATGAATGATTCTAAATCAATTACTTCCACTCAAATGCATTGTAAATTTTGCTTTCTAGAGGTAATCCCTCTTTACTGCAGGAAATATTTAATTACACATAATAATCACAAGTTGACCAGTTAATGTCCAGATAGCAGTTGTATAACTGCCCAGATGCTCACAAAAGGGACGAGAGTTTCCTTATTTTGGCCGTGCCTATTTCAGAGTTCTTGAGTCTCCACTTGATTTTCCTTTCTTACGTTCAAGCACGGCGCTCGCTAATGTGCCATGGGCAGGGGGTGGCTAGAGCATGCGTGGTTTTGGGCTTTATTTTGTTTTTTTTTTCTGTGCCAAAATCTAACAAATTCTTTAAGATCAAGGGATTATGCACTTCAAGGATGCTTTTCACAAAAAACATAAAATAAAACTAAATAAAACTAATTTTAAAGTATATTAAAACTAACTATAATATTCCCTAATAAAAACTATATTAAAATAACTATAAAAAAATAAACTCTTAAAACATCATAAGGCATTTCAATTAAAAAGGCAATAGAAAAAGGGTAGGATAAATAAGGTGCTTGAAAATGTTAAAGAAATAAATTTAAATGACGATAATTTAAAAATGTTGGAATAAGATTTTACTCATGGCCTTGATGTTCATTCTTGAAGGATGAACAAATTAAAACACCAATCATGGTTCTCTGAAATCTAGTTCTTTTATTGTCCTATTTGATCCATATGTGACTTAATTACGCAATCACAAACTCATTTAGGTCTGAGCCTTGGCCCTAGATCTCCAAATTGGGAACAATTTTAATTGAGTTTATAACATTCAAGCCTCTAAATTGGAAGGGCCTCCCCCCCCCTTAATGCCACAGGTATCTTATGGCATGCACCACAAGCTTATGGCGCACGGCCACACATTAGTGGCATTAGTGCCAGATCAGAAGGCTTCTGGAGAGACAGGGCAAAACAGGGGAACTAGGGCTAATTAATTGCGGCGCAGACCACAGGCCCTGTTGGTTCACGCCATTAAGTGGGCTTGCCGCCACTACTTATACCATGTTGCCACAGAGGCCACAGAAACCCTCTTTTGAGGTTCGTTTAGGTTTTTCTCATAACTAGACCAAAATAGGTGTTTAACCAACTGAACAGGAAAAGAAAAAGACAGAAAAATGAGTTTAAGGTTCTCAGAAAACTACTTTGTTGATTCCTTTGAAGAATGATTCAAAAATAGAATGAAGAAACCCAAAAAACTAGGCTTTTTGATCAATAGTCTGAGATTCAGATTAAAAGTAAGTGTTTTTTAAAGAAAGATTGATTGTAAACTTACTTCGATTCTTTTTAAGAAAACTATTCTTTCTTACCTTCATTCAATAAAACATTTATTATAAGGATTTTAAGTTTAAGGGAGTTTTTAAAGTGAAACAATTTATAAGAGTTTATTTAAAGCATCCAAAATTCTTCCTCCCTTTGGCTCACCCAAATGCTATTTTATTTGGCATTATTTTGAGGGTAGGGTGGTGCCCATTTAGGGCTGATGTGGCAAAAATGGCCATTATCACAAAGCCCCGCAACAACGAAACGAAGTCACTTTTACTAAAATGGACATCCGAGTGGCAACGCAAAATGAGGTGGTGCCATTGGGAAATGTGCTGGGCGGGCCTGACATGCTTCTCGCGCCCAGATTTTGTAAGCGAAATGTTCCGGTAACGCCGAAATAAGTAAAAATGGTTAAAACTCATAGATTAATCCTCTGCTGGACCATTAAGTCCAAAAATCCGGAGCAATCGGTGAGTCCTGAATCCCACAATTTTATAAAAAAAAATGATATATCATTCACTTAACTTTCAGAAGGCAAAATTTAAGCGTCTCTAACCGCTATTTTCAGCGTTTGTACATTCTTGAGCTGCTTCTTTCAAGGTAATTGGGAGACCTTACAACATGAGATCTTTTCGAGTTGGTTTTGAACCGTACATTCATAGTTCAAAAAGGTCGCTAATGGCTTCAGGGATCGGTAGTTCCAGTCAATATGGTTGGAAGGGGTGGGGATCTTGAATTTTATGGGAAAGATTGCACCCCAAAATATTTGGTTGACAATGGTGAGTCCTGTCGGAGACATATCCCCTGCTTCTCCTGTCCTCTTGGTACTCCTTGAACTAGCTTCTTTTGACGACATTTTTTTTGAAGATTATCAACCATCCAGACTGGTGGAGTGTGACTTCGGCCTCATGGTGTAGGAAGCAGTTACCGTTAGGGTTCGTCTCTGACTTTGCTTCTTGGTACCAATCTGGATATTGATGGCCTTGCGACTTAGGCGAGGCGGAGGGATGTTGTGTTCTCTAAGTGGGGTGTGTTTATCGGTCCTGGTTGGCGGTAATTCTACGTCGCCCATTAGTATGTGTGAATTGCCTCCAAGACGGCACTGGGAATAAGCTTAGGCCAAGGTACTAGGGATCGGTAGTCCAGCGGAGGAACTAGTGTGGGTTGTTCAGTTGTTTCGTTTATGGGTGTTGTCTTGTCCTTCCCATGTTTGGAGATGTTCGTAGAAATGTTTAGCCCATCGCTTTGAGCCGAAAGAAGATTAAGGGTTTTTAGGGTTTTAAGGCGTGTCCACGCTCGCCCACTAATTATTAATCTCTCAAAAAATTGAGTTGTGAGTAATTGTGAAATTAGCCTTTTGGTGAAACTTTTAGAGTATATATATTTAGACGTAAAGAACAATTGTGTTCGGGATAAGGAAAAAATCTAATAATTATTTGTCCAGCTAGAGTTTGTTTTAGGAGTCTAATATCTTTTATATTATTTAAAAAAATATAATTTCCATTATTTGAATATTAACAAAAATCGATAAAAGAACATTCCAATAATTATCTTACACATATTTTATCATACTTTCAAGGTATAAACATATGAGCTCATGCCCTATTTATAGTCATATACACGTTCTAATTTATTATAAGTCGTACTAACTCAAGTAATTAAAACATTTTGTTCACCTGTCTTAGTAATTTTCTTCCAAAACACATAGATCTTTAATCTCTTAAACGTTTTACTAATTCCATTGATCGATCAAATAATGAATATGGTTTCTTTTATTTATACACAGAGGCACTCACAATTGTACGAGCATACAATGTCCTATTTCATACTGTTTAAATACTTAATAATCAATCAAGACAAACAGTTCAATAATTTTCAAATAAGCAATCCTTACGATGCCAAATCTAGAAAAGTCCATAAAAAGATATTTAAGCATCTTACTCTTTTTTCTTTCAATTTAAGCATACTTTCAAAGTAAACAAATATTATTTCATGCTTTATTAGTAAAATCATATTATTTATTTTACTTTCCATGGTACTTCATATAACAAATCATAATTCATGATAAATCCTCTATTACGATGCACTAGAAGTCATAAAAGATATTTTTAAGCATATTATCTCTTTTCTTCAATTTAAGCATACTTTCAGTAAAGCAAATATTATTTTTTCATGCTTTATTTATAACAAATAGTATTTTTATATTTTTAACTTTCATTGGTACTTTCATATAAACAACATAAATCATGGAAACGCGGAGGCATTTTTTAAAACATAATTATTATTCTAAAATAATCTACTTTTTAGGCCCTTTAGAAATACTTAGAAAGGAATCATATAGCAGGCAGAGGATTATACCTTATAAATAGGGCTCAAAGTCTTAATATGACATGGGATCTCGAGTGTTAGCTCAAACATAATACATAGACACCACGTGTTTAGGTGATTCGACATCGATTCAATACATTGATCTTCATAATTAAATTATTGTGCTATATTGTTCCTGCCTATTGTCCAAATTCCTAGTTAAATTTACTATTTATGAGAGCTCACGTGTACTTAGAAAAAAAAGCCTTCCATAGCAGTGGCAGTTGGGTATATTTAGTGACTGAAATGGAAAAAATTGGTTGAAAATCACGTGCAAGTCATGTGGGAAAGGATAAATGGACTACAATACCTCCACATAAGTTGTCAACCAACCTAAAAAAAAGGGTCCATATGGATCGACTCAAACCAATACCACTGATTGCAAATTTTCCCTAAATAATGCACTCCGATTAATAAATATTTTTCAGTGATACAACCAAATAGGGAAAAAACAATGAAAAGATTGGATGTGTTCAATTGTAGAAAGCTGAGGTAGTTTCTCGAAAAAATTTTTCAAGAAAACTGAAAAAATAAGAGTTTTATATTCAAAATGAGCCCAATTTTTCTATTTTGGAAACTAGAAAACACGATTTTTCCCTTTTCCCCCAGTTTTCCCAAAAATTAAACTAAGGTTTGGAAACCGAGAGTTTTTTTTCATTTTTTTCTTTCTGCCTTTATTTAAACCTATAACAAAAAATTTTTATCCCATGCTTTAACACATAATTAATTTTATTATTAAAATTAATTATAACATTTATTTTTTCTAAAAATTACCAATGATAAATGAATGTTATGAAACAAGTGGATGTCCTATATGAACTAGCAATCTGTATTCTACATTATTGTAAATCTCCTATTCTTCCTAAATTTGTGTAGGACTCCTATTAATAGAGTTTTCCACTTATATATATATCTATGCAGCTTTTATTAATAAAGAACTCTACGTATTCGTCCCATATTTTGCTCTCTATTTCTTCTTTTTTTTCTGTAGTCTTCCAGTTTTTAATATTATTTTTAAATAATACGTTATCCCCGCACGAATTGTTTTAACCCACGATTTGTTCTATTAATTTGAGGAGAGATAAATTATGGGTTTCGAACAAACTAAAGTTTAAAGGTTTACAAAATTTGAATCAAATTACTCTTTAAAAGTAATTCTCATACATTGTTTATAATGGTTAATTAAATTAATATAATAATAATATTTGATTTCGTTTTATCTTATATTATATTTCGTTTAGATTTTTTACGTATATATCAATTACTTTGAATATTTGGTTGCTTTTTCTCGTATTTCTAGATTTCTTGAATTAGAATTGTTTGAGCATGTTTTAATTTGAGAGTAAAAAACTTATAATCTTCGGTGAAATCCTTGAATTATAATTTATTTCGAATAAATTAAATCACTGTGGCTTCGCAAAATGTATATCATAACATTGGATTTTTGTACTGTCACGAAATAGCTTTTGAATTTTATTCCGCCCTAGTTATTTATTTTTCTTAATTCTTTATTTCCTCTAATCTAGCCTATTATATATACTTTAATCAGATTTATTTATTTTAAATTAAGAACAATATATTATTTTCTCAAAGAATACTTGAAACCTCGAATTGGTATTAAGCCGTCATTGGGCTTGACCAAATCCAAAGTTAAGCCTTAACATTTTAATATATTTATAACACTTTATGCTTATCATCTTAGAAAATAGTATATATACTCGATGAGTATCACTATGGTACATATATATTTGTGCACATGTTTTATATAATTGTTTTGATTTATTACCTATTAAAATATATTTATGTGATTCATTTATTATAATAATGAAATTTTATTATTATATTTGGAGTTTATGTTTATTTATTAAAAGATGTATTCTTATTCAATTGATTAATTTTTAGTTATATAAATATTTTTTTTTATTATCTCATTGTCTACTATAATTATTTGTTTTGTTATAATTTTTTTTTTATGTCAAGTGTTACAAAAACTTGAATTTACAACTCTTGATGTTATAGACATGAATTCTTGCTTTGAGTCTTGGAGATAATTACAAGAATCTAATCAAAATAATTCCTAGGCGATAATTTTTTTATTGTATATTTGATAATTAAATACTCATTTATTCTTTGGAATGGTTTGAAAGAAAGGTATAATGACCAAAAGTTCACATGAATAAATGTATTATTGCAAGATCGTAAAAATGTAAGTTATTTTGATTTTGCAACATTAAGATTATTATTTTATTATTATAATTATTATTATATGTTGATATATATTATTAATATGCTACCAGTTTTGAGTTTTGAGAATTGATTGATTTATTTTTTAATATATTACATTTAGAGCTATATTAGCCTTTGATCTAGAATTTTCAATGATACTTATACCTCGAATATGCTTTTAAAGTAGCAATATCGAGAGAAAAAATTTTATAATAAACTTTTCATTTATTTCATATCCATTTATCATTGAACAAAGTATTGAGCTCTTAATTAATATCATGAAGTGTGTCTAATTAAATTTTCTCTATTCCCTAAAGTGAATGGAAGGCATATAATTAAATTTTATTATCTCATTGTCTACTATAATTATTTGTTTTGTTATAATTTTTTTTTTTTATGTCAAGTGTTACAAAAACTTGAATTTACAACTCTTGATATTATAGACATGAATTCTTGCTTTGAGTCTTGGAGATAATTACAAGAATCTAATCAAAATAATTCCTAGGATTTTTTTTATTGTATATTTGATAATTAAATACTCATTTATTCTTTTGGAATGGTTTGAAAAGAAAGTATAATGACCAAAAGTTTCACAGAATAGATGATTATTGCAAGATCGTTAAAATGTAAGTTATTTTGATTTTGCAACATTAAGATTTATTATTTTATTATTATAATTATTATTATATGTTGATCATATATTATTAATATTTGCTACCAGTTTGAGAAATTGATGATTTATGTTTTTTTAATATATTACATTTAGAAGGCTATATTAGCTTGCATCTAGAATTTTTCAAATGATACTTATTACCCAATGATACTTATACCTCGAATATGCTTTTAAAGTAGCAATATCGAGAGAAAAAATTTTATAATAAACTTTTCATTTATTTCATATCCATTTATCATTGAACAAAGTATTGAGCTCTTAATTAATATCATGAAGCGTGTCTAATTAAATTTTCTCTATTCCCTAAAGTGAATGGAAGGCATATAATACTGGACATGGGAGTATTGAAATCCACCCAACTAGATTTGATGTGTTTCCTAAAGTGAATGCAATAATATACGATATTGGGGGTAGACATGAACAATGAAAAAGATATATTTGTCTTTGAGAATAATAATGAGATCATAGTTGAAATAATGATCTTAACAATTATGGAAGTCACATGAGTTATTAGGAATAAATCTTACCACCAGAAGTGGTACAAATAAAAGATAGTTATATATAAAAGAAAATTATTAATCAATTTATTTGAATATATCATGGATGCATCTAAAAGATAGTTATATGAATATTATTAACTAGAAACCTGAAGTTTGCAAAGATTATTATCAATATGCAACTAGAAGTTTGCATGATTATTTGCTCAAATAAATTGATTAAGAATGCAATTTCCAGATTATGCTATTAAGACAATTTATCTTGAGAATGATGGTGAATTTACACATCTGCCTTTAATGATTATGGCATGTAGTAATTGAAATAATTTAGGGCAACTTGTTGTTGCTTTTATTTATGCTCAAACATGATTTAATAGAATCATGTATAAATGATTGCAATTAATTGCAAGACAATTATTATGAGAATGAATTTCCCTACTTTTAGAGGGACATGCTATTAAATTTAATAGCACTTATTCGCATCAAGTCAATAAGTTATTGTAAGTTCTCCTCTATATAATTGGTTTTTGGATGAGGAACCAAACGTTACCCATTGAAGAATTTTTAAATGTACCGTATATGTTCTAATTGCTCTACCACAACGCACTAAGATGGGTCCTCAAAAGGAGGATGAAAATATATGTGGGATATGATATATGATTATATATTTAGAACTTTCAAATAAAAATTTTATATATGCCAAATTTGCTAATTGTTATATATCCTGATATTAGGGGAGAAAATAAGCAGCTAGAAGAATAATTGATTGGAAAAGAATTATCATTATTATATCTTAATCGTCATACAAGGCAGTTTGAATTTAAAAGTTTAAAAAATAATTCATTTGTAAAATATTATAAATTAGTTGCCAGATATATTTACTATCCAAAAGGAGAAAATATTATAAATTAGTTGCCAGATATATTTACTATCCAAAAGGAGGTAATTAAATCTCACATACTAGCTGCAAATAGCTCCTACTAGAATTAAAGTTCCTAAAGGACAAACTGCCTATGCTAATGAGTCTAAGGCATGCTTAAAGCGTGGTAGACTAATCGGTTCCAAAGATAAAAATCGTAGAAAAGGAAAGGAGCAAATATTCAAGATGGTCAATCTTTAGAATAGCAAAATTACGGAAAAAGTTCCTAGACATGACTAATAAGTTTCCCAAAGAAACTCAAGTACCTGAAATTAATAAAGATTATGAGATATCTATAAATTATGTCATGTCAGGACAAGTATAGAAACGATATAAAAATAAACATCGATGGTAAATATAACGCTTGAAATTGCGAAAAATGATGAAGATTTTGAGCATATAGTCTATTAGAGAATAAAGACTTACAATTGATTAGCTAAAATAGAACGACGCGTGTGGCATTTGATTTACTTGAAAAGTAAACTTTGAAATTTTAATATGGGCATCAAGAGATGTCAAGCCAGTAGAGTGCAAATATTTATTTGTGCGAAATTGAAATGGGATTATGAAATATAAAGCAAACTTGTAACACAAGTTTTTCACAAAGAACTGGCATTGATTATGAGGATAAATAACGTTATATGGCAGATGCAAATATAATTTGATATTTAATTAGTCTGGCAATTTATGAAAATTTGAAATGCGTCTAATGAGTTAATGGCCGCCTATTTATACGATAACTTGATGTAGATATCTATATGAAAATCTGATACGAAATCGAGACCACTCAACTATAAAGCTCAAGGAAGCATGGAGGGCATCTAAGTTTCTCACATTAATAGAAGCACATGTTGAGTTAGCACATGTCTGGAGTTTAGAGCCTGAATTCCAACACAGGAACATGCCATAGGCCATGCTAAGTTAGCACGGCCCGTGCCTAAATAGCACAACCCAGGCCGTGCTTCCCTCTGACTCTGAGCACCCCCGTGCTAATAGCACACCCAGTCCGTGCTTCCCTCTTGACTCTTTCACGATGGTGGAACTCCTACATTGAAAGCACCCCCGTGCCAAATAGCACACCCAGCCCGTGCTTCCCTCTGAAACTCTCACGAGGGAACCCTACATTGAGCCACGCCCGTGCGAAATAGGCACACCTGGCGTTGCTTGTCCCCTGCCCTCTCATTAGTTAGTTAGGCTATTTTTGTGTTTTTGCTTTTAATGGGTTGGGCCTCCAATATTTCGGCCACCCTTGGAATAATAGCCTTATTTGATTAGATTTAGTCAATCTTTAGTGGATTTGGATTAGGATTTCCAATCCATTAAGTTGTTATGAGTTTGTTAGTCAAACTCCTTAGTTGGTTTAGATTTTGCTAAATCCTACTCCTTAGCTAACTCTAAATCCCCTAAGGATTCTGGACCACTTAGTTAGTATAAATAGCTTGTTATTTTGTAATTTTTTAAACAATCAATTATCAAATGAATTTTAAAGACTACTTCTTTCATGCTTTTAGGCGTGTTCATGTTTTTTAGAGAGTGTGAGAATTGCATTCTTCTAATTGCATCAAGAATCAAGGTAAACTATCAATCTAATTGTTGGCGTTTATCTTATTCTTTTTCTCTTTATTGGTGTTCTTGCTTCTTTAGGCGGGGGGGGCTTTTTTGGGTGCCATAATAGAGGGGGTTTAGTTTTGATCTGGATCTCTTCAAAACTTGTCATAGATCATGAAATTATTTTCATTGGGTTTCCGCGTCATTTTGGTATCAGAGGCCAAAGATTTAAGGTAAATTCCTATTTATTTAGCTCTAGGGATCTGTTGTTTATTGTTTCTTATTCTAGTTTTGTGGTTTGTTTTCTTCTTCAATCTTCCCTGTTTCTTTGTGTTTGTTTTCTTGTTTGATTAGTCAATTCGGTTTTTTGCCTCATATTAAATTTAGTAATTTCTGCTTGTTTCAATTCTGGGAAGTTTAGTCTTAGGATCTTTTGTTGAACTAAAAAAAAAAAAAAAAAAAAGAGTATAAAAAGAAAATTTCGTCCACCATTGCAATTGCTTGTGTGGATCCTTGATTTGTTTCCCTGAATCCAAGGGATTTTGATTCCCTAATTAAAGGATTTTTACCTTTATTTTTGTTGGGATTTGCCATATTTTTGTGGATTATTCCTAAATCCTTAGGAGATTTGACCATATTTAGTGGGGATTGTCCTAATCCTAAGGATTTGACCATATTTTATGAGATTTAGTTATCACTATAATCTTGTTGATAAATTATCCACTATAATCTTGTGATAAAAATCCAATCTTAACTACTTGTGGATAAGATAACAAATTAGTTGACCATATCTTTGGAGATTGAGCAAATCTACCACAATCCTTGTCAAATCTAAGAATCCTACTTAAATTGGGTTGCATTAAAAGGGGAACAAGGCAGCACGCCCGTGTTACACCTCAAGCACACCCGTGCTAGATCTTGCCTTCCACTTGTTGGATTAGGCCTATTCATGCATGCCCGTGCTCCATCTAGCACGCCCGTGTCCAATTCTGTCCATTGATTTCTTTTGTTTTCTTTGATTGCTTGCTTTGTTTTGGGTAGAATTAATTAGGTCCATATTTGGTTTGCTTTGTAGTAAGCTAAATTCATACATTATATTAATATTGTCTTTTAAATTCTAGTTTCTTTGTCTTTTTCTTTTTGTGTGAGCTTATATTGCTTCTACTACATTGTTAGGGTGTATTTGCTTGTTTACTACACTCTATTGATAATTAAAGTGTAGTGCATTGTTTATATTCTTGTGCTACTATCCATCTCGTTTTGTGTCTTCTTTCTAGAATTGTGCTTGCTTTTCATTGTTAGGGTTTTATTCCTTGATTATAAACGTGCTTTTGAATTGCTTTTGAGTTGAATTGGTTGGCCAAGATTCTGAAGTTCAATTGGAAGAATTGCAAGGAGTGATTAAAGAGTGTAAACACGTGAGGGAGTGTTTATTATATTAACTTAAACTCTATTCTTGTTTTCTGTTTCTTTCTTAACAATGAGTTTAAGCAAATCTGGAGATGGTAATGAGGGTGAAAGTCAAATAGATGACCTCCAATTAAAATTTGTAATGGAGTCAATCCAAGAACAGTTTAGGAGCTTCAACAGTTTCTTCCAAGATATGAGAAAGGGTTTGAAGGAGATTAAAACCGCCCAACACTCTAATACAACAAGAGCTCGTCCTAGTACTACACCAACTAGATTTCAATCAAATACCTAAAGATGAGGAGGTCGATAATCCTAATTGTTACTTTAGGAATTTGAACAATTAATGAACAATAATTCAGGAAGGATACAAGAAAGGAAAAGTGTGGATTACCTCAATAGGTATGATTACCTCAATAGGTATTCATTCACAAAGGATGGGTGGATGACTGATTCAAATTCATCTTTCTCAAAAGAAGTGTATGAAGACCAATATGAAGAGAAAAAGATGAGTTTTGAGACTGTCAATAAAGAAAAAGAAAGTAAAAGTAAAATGAGTGAAAACATGATAAGTGAAAATAAAAAGAAAGAGGGGGGAAGGAAAGGAAAAACAAATTCAACCTATAATTGTACCTTTGTGCAAAGAAGTTTGTGTAACCATCAATGATCTTAACCCATCTTTACCAAGTATGTTTGTTGATCCTTTGCAAGAAATTGAAGATGTATTTCCAAAAGAAGATTGCCAATCTTCAATTGAGGATAAACAGATGGTTCTTAAGTATATGAAGATCAAAGGAAGATAATTGAGAGAGAAAGAGAGGTTTCGACCTTGAAAGAAAATGAGAATGCCTGAAAGAAAATGAGATGAGGCTTTGAGTTCAAAAAGAACCAGAGTGTGAAAAGAGTGTAAGAAAAAGAGGAGGAAGAGGCCACAGAACAAAAAGAAGTTGAAAAGAGTAAGGAGGAAGAGAAAAGGCCTAAAAGTACAAAAACAAATTAATGGCCCAATTGTGTTTGTGAAAAGAGAGAGATCCAAAACAGTGTGAGAGAGGGCAGAACAGTCGATTATTGGTGTTTCCGTTTCATTATAAACGTGGGGTGCCATAGAGACGAACTTATATCCCATTCCTTTGATTCCCGATCCCGGTTTCGTGTCAAGGGATTTCCTCTGCAGGGATTCCCTAATGGTAAGAAGAAGCCTACATGGAGATGCACGCTAAGGCTAGGGTTCATATGAGCATAAAGAACAAAAACTATGCCAACCGTGCCAACAAGAGAAAAAGGCATGATGTGTTTAAACCTGGAGATTGGGTTTGGGTACATTTTCGCAAGGAAAAGTTTCCCTCCCAAAGGAAGATTAAGTTTGATAAACATGGAGATAGAGCATTACAAGTCTTGGAGCACATTGATGACAACACTTACAAGATAGACTTACCAGGAAAGTATGATGTTTCCATTGCTTTCAATATTAGTAATTTGTCTCCTTTTGACATTAATGCAGATTTGAGGATGAACCTTTTCGAGGAAAAGGGGAATGATACGAATCCGCCATTACTCATCCATGGAACTCAAGGGGGCAAGGAGAACAACATGAAAAATCCATTAGTGCTACCTAGTGGATCAATTACAAGAAATCATGCAAAGAAGTATGGAGCAACCATGGAGAACAAGGGAGCATGGATACTCAACTATCTAACTAAGAATTCGAGGACGAATCTTTTGAGGAAAAGGGGGTATTGCATACGAAATAACGAGACCACCTCAACTATTTAAAGGTCAAGGAAGCATGGAGGGCATCTAAGTTTCTTCACATTAATAGAAGCACAATGTTGAGTTAGAGCCTGAATTTTCCAAACAACGGACATGCCTAGGGCCATGCTAAGTTAGCCGCCCGTTGCTAAATAGCACCACCCAGAGCCGTGCTTTTCCCTCTGACTCTGAAGCACCCCCGTGCTTAAAATAGCACACCCAGGCCGTGCTTTCCCTCTGACTCTCACGATGGAACTCCTACATTGAAAGGCACCCCCGTGCCAAATAGCACACCCAGGCCGTGCTTCCCTCTGACTCTCACGAGGGAAACTCCTACCATTGAAGCACGCCCGTGCCCAAAAATAGCACCACCCTGGCCGTGGCTTTGTCCCTGCCTCTCATTTAGTTAGTTAGCTTATTTTGTGTTTTTTGCCCTTTGTTAATGGGTTGGGCCTCCCAATATTTCGGCCACCCTTGAATAATTAGCCTTATTTTGATTAGATTTAGTCAATCTTTTAGTGGATTTGGATTAAGATTTTTAGATTTCCAAATCCTTAAGTTGTTATGAGTTTGTTAGTCAACTCCTTAGTTGGTTTAGATTTGCTAATCCTACTCCTTAGCTAATTCTAAATCCTCTAAAGATCTGGACCTCTTAGATTAGTATAAATAGTTTGTTATTTTGTAACTTTTAAAAAGGTAATCAACAATTAATGAATTAATCAAGAGAGATTCTCTTCTTCATGCTTAGGCGTGTTTGCTTTAGTGAGAGTGTGAGATTGCATTCTTCTAATTGCATCAAGAATCAAGGTAAACTTATCAATTCATTGTGGCGTTTATTTTATTCTTTTACTCTATTATTGGTGTTCTTGCTTCTTTAAGCTTTGGGTGCCATAGAGGGGAGTTTATTCTAGATCTCTGATCTCTTCCAAAACTTGTCATTGAGTTCATGAATTCATGAAATTTATTTTCATTGGGTTCCGCGTCAAAATCCCTAAATGATTTTAGTTGCTTGAAGCATAAAGTTAAATTCTTGAGAAATTTATTCAACTAATATTATAGAGCTCTATATGGATTAGTGAATAATGATATCCATGAAATATTGAAAAAATGCCTGAAGTAAACAAATCAAGACTTCGAGAAATATATTCAAGATTTCTACGTGGAATAAAGAAATCTCAGTACATACAGTATATGCCTTAATGATATATATGGCTGAAAAAATATTATATTATGTTATGATTATATTGCATTTGTTATATTCTTTTGTTGAAAGTTATATGCTTTCATACTTTCAAATTTACTTTATATACTATCACGACTAAGGTGATCTCTTAATTAATGAATATTTGCTGAAAGAATATGATAATAATATTATTATATGTTCATGAATTTTCATAGAATTTTTTTTTTTTAAAAAAAAAGAAGATTTTGAAATAAATATGAATTTATCAATATTTGATTCATGAACAATATTGGAACTCATGAAGAGCTCCAAAGATTATAGTTTCCTTAAAGAAAGAGTTTGAGATGAAAGACATTGGGAATATAAAATTTGTCTTGGCATGAAGATCGAGCATTTCATAAATAAAATTTTGTCTATGAATCCACAAATATGGTTAAGTTATTAAAACGATGTTATATGGGTGCTAAATAAGAAAATGACCAATTTTCAACTTTAAGAAAATGATAAAGAACTTATTGGTCCTTAAGTATCATATCTTAGTGTAATAAAGACGCTAATATATCTTGCTAGTCATATGACTAGATATATCTTGCTAGTCATATGACTAGATATAAGCATTTTTATAAATTTTATTTGCAAGATATAATTCTTCTTGAATATGAAGAAATTAAATAGAGTTAAATATTTATTTTGATATCTCAATGGCATGATATATATGAGTTATATTATAACTAACATGAGGGAAGTAAATACGCACTGTACTCTTTTTTCCTTCAATCAAAATTTTTTTTTTCATTGGATTTTCCTGATAAAAGTTTTTAATGAGGCAGTATTTTAACGCATATCTAAGAAATGATTAATGTACTATTTTTCCTTCACTAAGATTTTTTCTCCTACAGGGTTTTTTCTTAGTAAGATTTAACGAGACATATTCTTTAAAGAATGGACATCCAAGGGGGAGTGTTATGAAATAAATGGATTAGAAGTGTGTATTCTTTCTAATTTTTGTAGGACTCTATTAGGGTTTCACTTATATAACAATGTATATGCGGCTTTTCATCAATAATAGATACTCTCGTATTCTCTCCTATATTTTGCTCTTTATTTCTTCTTTTTTTCTTCTCTCTCATTTTATATTATTTTATAATAAAAAATTGATATTATTACAATAATCAATAATAAAAAATTTGAACATTTTTAAATAAAAATTTCTAAATTTATTTTAGTATATTTTTACTTCTTTTTATTTATGAAGGTTAGGATTAATGGTTGTGAAGTTTTTGAATTAAAATGTAATTTTTTTATTATTACCAAGTGGATGCAATTTTCATTTTTTTGTTTTATGATTTTCATTTTCTAAGAAAAATATTTTGTTATAAAACAGAAAATAGAAAACTATTTTATGTAAGTAAACAAACCCTAAGGGTGTGTTTACTTGTAGAAAACGGAAATAATTTTCTAAAAAAAGTTTTTAAGAAGATTGAAAAATAGAGTTTTGCATCCAAATCAGTTGGTTGTCTATTTGGAAAACTCGAAAATAGTTTTTCAGTTTTTCAAAATTTAACCAAGATTCAGAAAAGAACTCAAAGTTGTTTTCTACAGTTTTTCTTTATAACAAAAGATATATTTCTAACTATTTTCTATTTTTACAAAATAATATTTATATGATTTAAATTATAATATCTATAAATAATTTTTTCTATAAAATATTTTTATTCAAAGAATAAAAAATAACATAAAAAATTATATTATGCTCTAATGAACATTTAATTTTATTATGAAAAATATATTACATTTAATTTTTATTAATGAAAAATATATTAACATTTAATTTTATTATGAAAAATATATTATATCCTTTATTTTTAAAGAATTTTACAAAATGAAAATAATTTGATATTATTATAAATAATCAATAATAAGAATTCAAAAATTTATAAACAAAAAGTTTCTAAATTTATTTTAGGGATAATTGCAATTTTGGTATATGAACTTTGCAATTTTTCTATTTTGGTGTATAAACAGAAAAAGTTTACAATTGAGTGTTTGAATTCCCAATAATTTTGCAATTAAATGAAATTTGCCTACGTGGATCGCCGGAATTCACCGTAGGATGGCTGGATCCACTTTTTTATTTTTTTAATTGTTGATTAGGCACCAAATAAGATGCCACGTGGGCTGCCACGTAGATTAAAACTGTAAATGACATATTTACCCCTAAAAGACCCTAAATCTTCTTAGTTACCCATCTCAATGCTTCTCTCTCTCTCTCTCTCGCCAAATAATTTTTATTCATTTCTTTTTCGATATTTAATCTAATATATACAATAACAAAATTTCAAATAATTAATACTTTAAATTTTTTTAATTTTGAAATTAAAACTTTCAAAACTTTTTGAAATTTTTCTTATTTATATCTGTCTACATGTACCTATACTTATCTATATATACCTCAATTCTAGTGATTTTCTTTCAAGAGTAGTTTTCTTCTTCTTTTTTTTTCCTCTTTTATTGCTTTTCAATTCTTTAAGTTTTGATTATTGCTTTTTTTCTTTATTCCTTTATATATATGTATGCTCAGTTAAGAAATACTATTGCCTTCTTTTTCGATTGAGATAATGTTAACTCTTTGATCTCTTTTTTCCTTTTTCTTTTCTTTTTCAAATTTTTTTAACTTTTTTTTTTTTTTTGCAATCTTTTATGGTTTTTTTTTGTGTGTGTATTCGTGACTTTTCTCCTGTTTAATCTTATTTCTTTAATAACATCTTTCTTGTTATATTACCAACAATATGTGTCGTATGTGTATAAATGCAAATATGAGAAATATCATATTGATGGAGAAGAAGATGAAAGAAAAAACTAACTGTAAAATCATTTATGTATTTTTTTTTATTTTTTATTTTTTTAGCAAATTGTATAAAACTGTTCATTGTAAATTTTTTCATTCATTGATTCATATTCATATATGTTTATGTAAATTTATAATTATTTTAATTCATGTATTATTATTATTATAATAATATATATTTTTTGTCGTCCAATTGTTGAGTTAGTATGGTCGTCCAATTGTTGAGTTAGTATAATTGCGTACAATTGAAGTATTTTCATGTGATTTGGTTGAATTTTTGAGTTTTGAAACTAAAACTGAACAATAAATTGGAAAGAATAAATTGGAAAGAAAAATATAAGTATAATCTATATTTATAATTATTATTTTCCCATTAAACATTAAATCTATGTACTATTGAAGTTATATATATATATATAGAGCAAAGTGAATATTTTCATTTTTTTTTTCTTTATAGATTTGATAATTTATAATAATTTATAAAAAATAATAATATAATCAATTATAACAATTATTGAAATAAATATTGAAATACTCGCGCGCGAAGCTCGGTTTTTAACTAGTATAATATATTCTCCGCTAAAGTTATCATTTGTTTCATAATAATATAATAATACAATATATTCTTTATGCATTGTAGTTTTTTCTAGGGCTCTTTGTGAGTTGATTTGGGTCGGTTTGAATATAATAATCAAATCAAACCTAAAGTAGCGGTTTGAAAAAAATTAAATCCTAATTAAATCATAAAAAATTTCAAACCAAACCAAACCTTTGGTGGCAATTTGGCAGTTTGTGCAGTTTGAAATAAGAGAAATTAAACTTCCTTATTCATCTAGTTAATAAGAAAAAAAAAAAAAAAATTAACATTATACTAAACTAGTCGTAATTCTACACTTAGATTAACATTAATTACTAAAAAAGATTAACATTATACTAAACTAGTCGTAATTCTACACTTCATGCGCGGATATTAATAAATTATTTGTATAGGTATTATTATTAAATTATATTGATTTATATTTTTTAAAAAATTCTTTAAAAAGCTCTACAATGTTTTGAAGACATGCACAATAAAATTGGTGTCTAATACTATTAATAAAATTACCATAAGTCTTATTTATGATGGTTAATGCCTCATGAATAAGATGAAATAAGGCATCATTAAATATATTAATCAAGTTTATATAATTTTTCAAAGATATTGTCAAAGATATAATTTTATATATTGATGATAAACTATACTTCCAAAATTAATCCCATAATAAGACTTAACAATCGAAAAAAAAAATTGAATTAGTTAAATTATAGAAAATAACAATAATTACTTGATAATTTAAATAAATATTGACCATGAAAAATCTGAAATGCAAATGAAAGGAGAAAATTTGAAATGCAAAACAATAAGCACGAAATTAAAATTAGATATATATGTTGAAAAAAAAAAAACTCTCTTTTACTGTTGTTTGATAAGTAGTTAATTTAGCATAATATAATCCTTATTTTAATATTATCTATGGATGCTTTTTGGTTTAAAATGATAATTTTCATTTTCTTTTCATATTTTCTGTAGATTATGCTAAATTCATTAGTTTCATTTTCTTTTCATATTTTCTGTAGATTATGCTAAATTCATTAGAAAAGGGATTTTGGAGGCTAATGAAGTTTTGAAGAAATATACCAAGTTGGAGCTGAATTTCAAGAAAGCTCCTGGAAGTTGACAAATTAAGCTTGGGCATGGCTAAGGGAGACGCGTCCAAGGCAGTTCCAAAACTCCTCTGAAAGTTTTCAAATTAAGCTTGGGCAAGGTTAAGAGAGGCGCATCCAGGGCTAAGCGGGATTAAAATGTTTGCCAGCTAGAATTACTTCGGGCTTACTCTAGAAAGTCATTTAACGCAGCCGGACCACTAATTAGAGAATTAGAAAAATACTCAGAATCAAATATTTTATTTTTGTAACTGATTTGAGATTTATTTTCTTGGTTTATGATTTTTCCTTCTCCTATAAATAGAACCTTAAGTCTATTAAGGGGGGAACCTTTTATTCTTTTCGACAATAGTCGTTCTCTTTAGGGTTTATTATTCTCTTTGTTTTCTCTATGCCAAGCATGGCTAGATTTTTATTTTCAGTCAAAGGATTGAATTCGAAGTAGAAGTTCTTCTATGATTGTGAAATCTTTATTTATTTATTTTCTTCTTTTAATTCCATAAATATTTGTCTATTTTTCTGCATATATGAGAAACTCTATGTCTATTGTTATCTTATTGTTTGTTCAATGTGGCTAGTTGTTCAATTTAATAGGATAGCATATAGCTAATCAATAAGATTAAATCCGTAATTGTTTAATTGAATTGATTAAAGCAGCAAATAATATAATTTGATTATAACCAAGCTTTTGAATTATATTATGAAAATTCACAATCTAATTTAAATGAACCTCGCTTGTAGAGTTTGTTAATTAGGGCAGGGTCTTTCTAATAAAATTCACAATCTAATTTAAATGAACCTCGCTTGTAGAGTTTGTTAATTAAGGCAGGGTCTTTCTAATTCTTATTGCTATTAGCAAATTAAATTCTATCACTTGTTTAGGGTTGTTTGCTAGTTAGGGATTATTCATAGTACTTATCTTCTTTAATTTAATAATACGGAAAGATTAATCGGCGACGCTTGTTCAAAGATTATAACTTGTCCATTGCTTGGAATTATTGAGTTGTCTTAGAATCAATGATCAATCAAGATAATTTCTTACTAAGAATTGCCTTTGACTGAATTCATCTCCTATTGATATAAACTTGTTTCTTTTATTACATTCTTACTTATTTTAATTGTTTGAATTGTTCTCTACTACAAATCCCCCATTTTTACTTTTATTGTTTTATTTTCTGGTTATTGAAAGATTTAATCAAAACTAGTCCCTAGGATTTGAACATTCTCACTCTATCTATAAATTACCTAGAATAGGAAGAGCAAGAATTATTTTTGATGGTCTCGACACTCATCATTATTAGATAATACCTCCAGCTGCATCGGATTTAAATTTGTTATAGGTAAGCAAAAACAAAAAAAAAACTTAAGAGTCTGGGTTTTATATGACTTCTATTTACCTTCTATATTTATTTTTCTCAAAATAAAATGGCAAATCAATAAATGGGTAGTTGTTTCTACTCCATGTCCAGTTACATACTACTACAATTGCTAGGGGAAGTAAATATTCGAATTTGTAGGGACCAATCAAAACAAAAGAGATTTGTTTGATGATATGACCTGACAAACTCTTTAGTCGAAGAGACTAAAGCCCATATCATCATCTAACTCCTCTTTCTCCTCCATCTTCTCCTCTTTCTTTGCCTCAGCTGCAACAGCTAGAGCAGAGGCAACACCACCACTGTCACCAATAGCTGCAATGGCTGCAATAGCAACACCACCACCAAAAGGCACTGATGCCAACTTCTCCCATCCAGCAGCAATAAGCTCAGTTATATCCTTATCCTATATTTTTGAAAGAAGAAATCTGACCTAATTGTCATCAACATCAACTCCAACGCAGCTGAAGGTATCTTTGATATGGCCTAACTTTCAATTTCATCCCGAACTTTTTTGAGTAGTTGCAATTTCACTCTAAAATTTTGAGTATTGCATCACTCTAAATCAATCTTGTATCTTGGAATCTTGAAACTTATCAACCTAGTTGCAAGATTCAATCTAATTTGAAAGCTAATAATTTCAGCTCAATATTATTTTTACATTCTATAAAATTGGAATTCAATTTAATAATCAAATACTCATCCTTTGAATTGTTTTTTTTATTATATTGGAATACTTGATATGAATACTTGGGTTTGATTTTATTATTTATTGTTTAAATACTTGGGTATGGAGTCCATTTTTTATATTATTTTAATTAAAATTCCAACTTTAGTTTAGTTTTAGGGTGCAATTGCAATAAGTTGATAAGTTCAGGGTGGTGCAATTCACTTTTAGGATGCAATTGTACCATAAAAGCAAATTAATGTGTAATTATAATTAGGTTGATAAGTTCAGGGTACCCAAGATATAAAGGTCGATTCAGAGTGAAATTGCAATTACTCGAAAAGTTCAAAGTGAAATTAAAAGTTAAACCCTTTGATATCATCAGCGAAAGGGGCAGCGTTGCCTCCTAACACGGCCTAAAATATATAGCGACTACCTTCATCTCGATAGGAGGTGCTCTTAATTTGCAGCGGTTAGAAGAGAAGTATAAAGTGAATCGCAAATTTTGAAATGCGGGATGATTACATAATGAAAATAGAAGGCTAAACACGAAAGAAGCAACATAATACAAAATAAAAATAATCGAAAATGATAAAAAAGGTTGAATATAGGGAGAGAATTAAAAGCAAAATAATCAAAAGAAGCAATAAAAAATAATATAAATCATTGTGAAAGAAGAAGTAGTAGAGATAAAAATAATAATAAATAGATGAGAATTGTGATTGAATGGAAGGATAATATATAGCGGAATAGTTTAGATAAATAAAATTAAATTTCAAAATTGTTGGTTATTATCAAAATATTAATTTTTTAAATTTTATTAGTTCGATTATGTTTCAAAAACTCATCAATATCCATACTAAATATTAAACTGAAAATTATTTAAATTGTCCAATCACAACACTTAAAGAAAGTTTTTAAAAATTTTTTTAAGAAAAGAAAAATCAAATGATGAACAAAGAGAACATATTAAACTCTCTTTGTTTCAGCTATATATATATATATATATATGAAAGAAAAAAAATTAATATTATACTAAATTTATATAAGAAAATAAAATTAATATTATACAATATAAAAATGAATTATATCAAAATTATGCCATAAAATACACAGTGATTGTTAAATTAAGACTTAAAAGGTTTAAATAAGTTTTTTTGTCCCTCAAAAAAATGAAAATCATATGTATATTCTTCAGTATAGTATAAAAAATATTATATATTTAATAAGATAATAATTAGGCAAATATGTATATTCTTAGTATAGTATAAAAAAAATATTATATATTTAATAAGATAATAATTAAGCAAATTAGAAATATAGAATTCAAATTTTGATTTAATTACATCTATTACAAGAAATTATAAAAACAGTATAGTTTTACACGCAAATAGTTTGTACATATATTTTTTTTATTAGCAAAGAGAATTAATTAATTAATTAATTAACCAGGAAAAAGTTAACAAACTCTAGCACTACACCCAAGTCAATAGATTCCCTAAACATCCAAACCTAGCCAGAGAATCTTAGGTAAAAAAACCTGATATGCAGTACATCCAAAATAAAAAAACAAAACAATAACAACCTTGTTCTTAAGATAAGAACAGATTTATTGAACAACAAAAAACCAAAATTGACCGACTGTTACAAACCACAAGATAATGCCAAAGTAAAACAAACAATAAGGAAAATGACAACAACAAACCATGACCCAAGACAATTTATTAATACTACTTCTAGCTTTCTTTCCTTGCTCCAAAGATGCCAAAATAGCTCAAGTTATAGAAGCTAACACAAGTGAGGAATTCAGACCTTAATAAAACTAACTCCAACCTAAAACTGATGGAAAATCAATTCCCTTCATAGCTAACATATTTGCAAAAGAATTGGTAGATCTTAGAATATGAATAAAATGAACACAAAATAAGGAAGAACTGATACGGATCCGCCACCACTCATCAATAGAAGCATGGAGAACAACATAGGAGATTCATTGGTGCTTCCTAGTGGGACAACTACACGGCGCCGTGCCAAGCGCTGTGGGGCAGCTATATCCTCATATGTTCAAAAATAAGTTTCACAAGAGCTTCATGACCAAGTGTTTAACAAGTGTTGTGTGGAACTTGAAGGCACAACTAGGCTTCTCGTATTGTTGGAAGCAACTGTTGAAGGAGAAGCACGCCCGTGCTGAGTAGCACACCTAGGCTGTGCTAGAGTCTGACCCTTGGAGGCTTGTGAAGTGTGGAGAAGCATGCTCGTGCTGTGTAATATGTCCTGGCCATGCTAGGGCCTGAGTTGGACGTGTTTTATCCTTAAAAATGCCTTATTTGGTTTAGCCTTTTGTTGTCTTTGTATGGGCTTTTGTTAATGGGTCTTTTGTATTAGGTTAGCCCAATTATGTTAGTTTCTAGTATAAACACTATTGTCTTCTTTGTAAAGAAACTAACTTTTGATCAAATTGAACTACATAAAATTGTTCATGCTTTGCATATCCTTTTGCTTAAAGTGATTGTGAGAAATTGCTTTCCTCTAATTGCATCAAGAATTAAGATAGACTTATCAACTTGTTGTAACATTTATCTTGTTCTTATTCTTGATTACTGGTGTTTCTGTTTCCTTATAAATGAGGGGCGCCAGAGAGGGGAATTTATCTTCATCTTTAATCTGATCCACTCGATTAGGGGTTCTAGGAATTCATTTCCTTTGGGTTCCGCATCATTTGGTATCAGAGCCAAATCAAAGATTGAGGTAAGTTCTGTTATCTTAGTATTAGGGTTGAGTTTTTCTGTTCTTTGAATTTCATTGATGTTTGCTCATCTTTTTGATTAAATTCTAAATCTGAGCCTTCATCCTTGAATTCTCTTGTTTGCCTAAATAAAAAAAAAAGAATATGGAAAATTTAAGACCTTAGGACTGCCTAATTGAAAAAAAAAAAAAAGAGAAAGACCTTAGGTTTGCCTAATTTTAAAAAAAAATTGATTGTTTCAATTATTGAGGATTAAAAAAAACTATTAATCTCCTTTGTGGGACTATTTTGGACTCAATCTTTCCATTTGTCCCTTGTTAAAGACTATACCTACCTAAAGTGGGTTATAATTGTGGGTTAAGGGAGGATAAAGGACAAAATGCCTGTGCTTCACAACTAGCATGCCCGTGCTAGGTTCTGACTTTCATTTTCGGACCAAACCATAGAAGCACGCCTGTGCTTCTATCTAGCATGCCTATGCCAGGCTCTAACCTTTTTTAAAAAAAAATTTAGGTTTTCTTTGTTTGCTTGCTTTGTTTGGGTAGAATTACATAGGTCCACATTTAGTTTGCTTTGTGGTGAACTAAATTCATCTATTATATCCAAAACTCATTTTTTTTTATTCATTCTAGTTTCTTATTCTTGTTTTGTGCTTCCTTTGCTTCTTTTATATTGTTAGGGTGTAATTGCTTGTTTACTACACTTTAATTGATAATAAAGTAGTACATTGTTTATGTTCTTGTGCTACCATCCATCTTCATCTTGAGTCTTACTTTTTAGAATTTGTGCTTACTTTTCTTTATTAAGGTTTAATTCCTTGTGTCTAAACGTTCTTTGAGTTGGTTGGTTGGCCTGGAAATTCTGAAGTACAATTAGAGGAATTGCAAGGAGTGGTAAGGAGTATAAACACATGAGGGGGAGCTTTACCTCAACCATATTTCTTTTGTTAATTCTGCTTTGAGTACTAATCATGAGTGCAGGCAAGTCTGGAGAAACTAGTGGCGACGGAAATCAAATTAAAGACCCCCAACTGAAGCTCTTTATGGAGTCAATTCAAGGGCAGTTTCGAAACTACAATAGTTTCTGCCAAGATATGAGAGAGGAGATTAAAGTCGCCCAAAGCTCCAATACAAATAAAGCTCATCTGCGTACTACTCTACTAACTAGATTTCAAACTCTTGAAGATGAGGAGGTCGATAATCCTGAAGTTGGCACAGTTGATGGCGACTTGGGATCAATCAAAATGAAGATTCCAGAGTTTTACGATAAAAACAATGCTGAAGAGTACCTTGAATGGGAAAGAAAGGTTGAGCAAATTTTCGAGTTCCATAATTATTCTGAAGAGAAGAAGTTTCACCTTGCAGTTGTTGAGTTTAAAGGATATGCTATGTTATGGTGGGAGCAACTGATGTTAAAGAGAAGAAAGAAGGGAATGAGACCTGTGCCACAATGAGAGGTAATGAAGGAGTTGATGCACCAAAAATTCGTCCCAGCACATTACTTTAGGGACTTGCACAACAAATTGGCAAGATTGGTGCAAAGAGGGAGAAGTGTGGAGGTATACTATAAGGAAATGGAAATGTGCATAGCTAGAGCCAAGATTGAGGAGGCTGAAGAAATTACCATGTCCAGGTTCCTTGGAAGTTTGAACAGTGAGATTGCCGATGCTTTGGAGATGTATCACTATGATGCACTAGAAGAGATGGTAGATATGGCCATAAAGTTAGACAGGCAGAAAAAGGGGAAGTTCACCAACAAGTATTCCAACAATACTTGGGGATCTAAATGGTCCAAAGGAGGTGAAAGAAGAGATTTCAAAGGTAATAATTCTGAAAGGGCAGAACCAGCTTCAAGAGGTAAAGAGGTTGCCTAATCTTCATTCAAGGGTAACAAAGGTACTTCTAACCCTATAATCTCTTCTAGAGAGATTAAATGCCATTCAAGGGTAACAAAGGTACTTCTAACCCTATAATCTCTTCTAGAGAGATTAAATGCTTTAAATGTTTGGGGAAAGGGCATATTGCATCTCAATGTCCTAATAAAAGGGTTATGATTGTTAAGGATGATGGGAATATTAGTTCTGAATCTGAATTTAGTGATTATGAAGATATGCCACATTTGCATGATGATAATGATATTTTGGATGTGGATGAACATAATTTGTTGTTTGCTGAACATGGAGAATCTCTAGTTGTTAGACGTGCCTTGAATATGCAAGTTAAGGAAGAGAGTACTGAGCCGCGAGAGAACATATTTCACACTAGATGTTTGATTGGCGGAAAAGTGTGCATCCTTATTATTGATGGGGGTAGTTGCACTAATGTAGCTAGTGCAAGTATGGTGAATAAGCTGAATCTGGCATATAGTAAACACCCTAAGCCTTACAAGTTGTAATGGTTGAATGATTGTGGAGAGGTGAAGGTGACACGACAGGTACTTGTGCCATTCTCTATTGGGTGGTACAAAGATGAGATTTTGTGTGATGTGGTACTGATGCAGGCAGGCCATTTGTTGTTGGGAAGGCCATGGCAATATGATAGAAGGGTACTACTTGATGGGTTCTACAACTGGTACTCTTTGGTTCACGGGGGTAAAAGGTGGTTCTTGCTCCGTTGTCACCTCAAGAAGTGTATGCAGATTAGAAGAAGATACTTAAGAGAGAAAGAGAGGCTTCAACTTTGAGGGAAAATGAGAGTGAGGCTTCGAGCTCGAGAGAACAAACGAGTGAAAAGAGTGAGGTTGGAAAAAAAAGAGGTCGCAAAAGATACCAAACAAATTAATGGCCCAATGGTGAGTGAAACACCGAGAGGGGAGAGAAAAAAACACACTTTTTATGCGAGAGCTAGAGAGGTTAAGTGTGCTATCGCCTTGAGGCAACCCGTGTTGCTTTTTAGGTTTAGGGAGATTTTGTTTTCTAACACTGACACTAACCTTGATGGTTTACCTTTTGTGTTTATTTCTAGGTTACAGGAGTTCCTTGATGTCTTTCCAGAAGAGTTGCCTAGCAGATTGCCACCTTTGTTAGGGATAGAACATCAGATTGACTTTATCCGTAGCTCCACCATTCCAAATCGACCAGTTTATAGAAGCAATCCAATGGACACAAAGGAGTTGTAAAGGCAAGTTGATGAGCTTATGGAGAAAGGATTGTTGCGAGAGAGCATGAGCCCTTGTGCCGTTCCAGTACTTTTAGTACCCAAGAAGGATGGTATATGGCGAATGTGCATTGACTGCAGGTTAGTCAACAAAATTACGGTAAAGTATAGACACCCTATCCCTAGACTTGATGACATATTAGATGAGTTGTGTGGGTCGACTTACTTTATTAAAATTGACTTAATGAGTGGTTATCATCAGATTAGAATGCAACCAGGTGATGAATGGAAAACCGCTTTTAAAACTAAGTATGGTTTGTATGAATGGTTTTTAAAACTAAGTATGGTTTGTATGAATGGTTAGTAATGCCTTTTGGATTATCTAATGCACCTAGTACATTTATGAGGCTTATGAACCATGTATTGCGAACTTTCTTGGGAAAATCTGTGGTTGTGTATTTTTATGATATACTTGTTTATAGCAAGTCTGTTAATGAACATGTTGAGCATGTTAGGCCAGTATTACAAGCTTTAAGTTCTGACCAATTGTATGCTAAGCTTAAAAAGTGCACATTTTATATAGATAGACTTGTGTTTCTTGGATTTGTTATGAGTACGCAGGGTATTGAGGTAGATGAGGAGAAAGTGAAAGCTATTAAGGAATGGCCAACTCCTAAATCAGTTTCGGATGTGCGAAGTTTCCATGGGTTGGCGAGTTTTTATAGACGGTTTGTTCAAGATTTCTCTTTGATTACCACATCACTCACGGAGGTAATCAAAAAAGAAGTTGGGTTTAAGTGGGGAGAGGAACAACAGAAAGTGTTCAACGCGCTCAAAGGGAAGTTGACATCATCTCCTATACTTTCTTTACCTAATTTTAAGAACACTTTTGAAATTGAGTGTGATGCTTCTTGTGTAGGAATTGGAGCAGTGCTGATGCAAGAGAAGAAGCCAATTGCCTACTTTAGTAAGAAGTTGAATGGGGCTCAACTCAATTACTCAACCTATGATAAGGCTATGATAAGGAGCTGTATGCCTTGGTGAGAACGCTGAACGTATGGCAACACTACTTACTGCTTAAGGAGTTTGTCATCCACACTGATCACGAGGCCTTAAAGCACTTGAAGGGTCAATGTAAGCTCAACAAAAGGCATGGTAAGTTGATTAAGTGTATTGAACAATTCCCTTATGTAATTAAATACAAGCATGGTAAAGATAATGTTGTTGCTGATGCATTGTCAAGGAGATATGTACTCGTTACTGCTCTTAGTTCTAAGTTGCTTGGATTTGAGTATGTTAAGGACTTGTAAGTGACTGATTCTGACTTTGGCAATGTGAATATGGCATAGAGCATGGAGCGTTTTTTTTTTTCATTTTTTTTTATTTTTTTTAACATTTACTTTTATTATTTTTCTTTTTTATTCTTTTTTTTTTAAATTTTGATAAGTGTTAATTTTATAATGTTTTTAATATAGTTTTTATTAGAATTTGAGTAAGTTTTTATTACTTTAAATCACTTTTAGTATAATTGTGTTCAAAAACGCTTCTTATCTTTTAGATCCGCTGATCAAGAGAAATTGCAGGAATTTGGCGCAGAAAAAGAAATTTATAATAACAGAGCAACTAGCTTCTAGCAACGCCCAGGCCGTGCGAGAAGGCATAACCGTGGCTGAGACCAAGAAACCAAGGAGGGACAGAAAGAGAAGCACGGCCAGGGCAGGGTGGTGTCAAAAGGCACGGCCGTGGTACCAATGGGACAGGCGTGTCAATCCTAGCACGCGCCCTGGCAATCCAAGGCAGACTCCAGAAGAAGAGCACGCCTGCCTGTGCTTGGTACCCCGCCCCCCACTTTTTTTTCCATGCCCAGGCTTCACTACCCCGTGCTACAGCAACACCCCCGTGCTACTCTGAGCCAGACTCCGACTAAAGCACACCCAGCCCGTGCCATGAAAAGCACGCCCGTGCTGCTCAGGGCGGAACGCAGCCGTGAAATTAAACGCAAATCAAAAACTTTTTCTCACATGGGCCGACTCAAGGGAGTTTCCTAACACGCTAAACAAGACCTGGACCTATTTCCTAGAGAAAATAGGAGTCCTAATTCAAGAAGAAAAGTCAAGAGCCCTAAACATGTCATGATCTCCTATAAAGGATTTTTGCCTAAAATAAGGATTCTAATTTCCAAAGGACTCGACTTGCTTCAGGAACTCTATATAAAGAGAGGAACTTCTCCCTAACAAGGGATCTCATTTTTTTATGCAATTCTTTAACATAATTCTTCCTCTCTCAAAGATTTGAAGCATCAAATAATTGTGCAAGATTCAAGGAAAGCCTCAACATAAGTTGTGTGATAACAGTTTTTATTCTAAACTCTTCCATCTTGTTTCTTCTTTTAAATTGGATGTCCTTTAAAATTAGATGAATGATTCAAGTAATGATGAGTTTAATTTAAATTAACTATGGTCTAGCAACTCTTATACAGGGATTTAATGTTAAATTAATATTCGATTCCAGTTTTTATAATATTAGATTTATTTTTCTTAATTTATATTCCAATTTATAATATTAGATTTGGTTTTCCTCGTTCAAGGTATAATTTATTATTGAACTTAATGCTTTAAAGTAGAGTTTCTAACATGGATTGATTTATTTCATTAATCACTATTGGGAGAAGGGATTTTGATATGAAAAATGTAATAAACTACATGGAATAATAACTTGATGCATAAGCTATATGGTTTAACTCATGGGAGGTTTTCATATGGTTAACGACCTTATGTTATGAATTCATAAACAAACCGTAAAACATAATAATTAGATTGGGTTAAAATAGCTAATAATACATCAAGAGAGCTTATTAGTAACTTTAGAGTTGTTTCTTCTACTTGAACAATTAAAATTAATTATCAGACTAATAAAATAAATTGGATAGAATGAAGTGAAATCAAAATCCTTAGTAGCTTTTAATCCTTAATTTCTTTTCATAGATCTTGTTTGATTTCTTATTGCTTTCGTTTATTTCTTTTATTTTTCAATCTATTCTCTTTATTGTCATTTAAATAATAGTAGGTTCTAAATATAATAGGTTAACATAATTTTGGCAAATTGATAAACAATCCTGTGAATACGATACCTCCGTTACTCTGATTATTTTACCTGTTTGTCGATTTCCGTACACTTGCGAAAAAACGCTGGTCAAGTTTTGGCAGCCGTTGCCGGGATTGCGTATCAATATCAATACGAATCAATATCAATACGAATTACCCTATTGTTAATTTAGACATTCTTTTATTTTTATTTAATTTTCTTTTAAGAATTATTTCAGGTGTTTTATGCAAAGTTGATCGAGAAGGACTGAACCTCTAGTCTTTAATCCAGAAATTGAAAGAACTTATTGTAGGCACAACGCTGCAAGAAGAGCACGAGAAATAAAACCCGAACAAAAAGCAGACATGGCTAACGAAAACGAAAACTTAAACGAAAAAGTTATCGGACCTCCACTTCAACATCCGGTCTGTACCTTGTGAGATTACACAACACCAAATCTGAATGGGAGAACCTCGAGCATTACAAGACCTAGGGTGGAAGCTAATAATTTTGAGATTAAACCTGCAATTATCCAAATGCTCTCCACCTCGATCCAATATGGGGGTTCTAAGGAAGAATCCTAATGCTCACATCACAATTTTCTGGAAATTTGGTGACACTTTTCAAACAAAATGGTGTTTCGAAGATGGCAATCAAATTAAGACTTTTTCCAATTCACTCTTAAGGATAAAGCGAATCATGTTACATCGTTCCGCTGGAAGTTTTACAACATGGGATCGAATTATGCTCAAAATTTCTAGCTAAATTCTTTCTCATCCTCAAAACCACCAAGTTGACGCATGAAATATGACATTTGCTCATCATGATCAAGCAGAGCTTGTATGAAGCTTGGGAAAGATTCAAGACATTTAAGAAAGTGCCCACATCACAGTTTGCCCAAGGTGGTTTACAGGTAACAAACTTTCTATAATGCATTAATCTGCCTAACATCACAATACTTAGATGCAGCTGGCAATCCTTTGAAAAGAAAGGAATTGATGAAGCGTATGAGTTGATAGAGGAAATGGCAAGCAACAGCCACTACCAAAACAATTCCGAAAGAAGAAGAACCGTAGGAGTCTATGAAATAGACGTCATTACAGCACTTAATGCCAAGGTAGATAACATGGTAAGGAAATTGGACATGTTAACTGCTAATCCTGTAAATTCTGTTATGCAAATTTGTGATAAGTGCAATGGACAACATGGAATTGGAGAATGCATCATGGACTCTTTAAATCCACAAACTTTAGAGCAAGTGAACTATGTGATGAATCAAGTGAGATATCAAGGAAAAAGATTACCCTTTTCAAATTCCTATGAAACAGGTTAAGGAATCAATCCTAGTCATCCTAATGTAAATCCTAACAATGCCTTGAATCGCACCACCGGTTCATCCCGAAAAGATCTCATGACGACCTCCTCACTGCTCTTTCCAAATCACACATGGAATTCATGAATGAAACTAGAGAGAACCATAAAATCCAGCAGGCTGCAATAAGGAATTTAGAAATCCAATTGGGACAATTTGCAAACATGATGGCATCTCGACCTCAAGGTACGTTACCTAGCAATACTGAAAAGAATCCCAAAGAACAAGTGTAGGCTATTACCTTGTGGAGCGGCAAACAATTAGATGAACCACCAAGGAAAGAAAAGGAAGAAAAAGAACAGCCAAAGGTGCCTATCATTGACGTAGAAGAACAAGAAAAGGTAAAACCCTATGTTCCTCCTATTCCCTTTCCCCAAAGATTAAAGAAAGCACAAGATGACAAGAGCTTCCTCAAGTTCCTGGATGTGTTTAAGAAGCTCCAAATCAATATTCCTTTTGCTGAAGCGCTGAAGCTCTTGCTCAAATGCCCTAGCTATGCTAAATTCAAAGATATCTTGAGCAAAAACGGAAAAAATTGATGATTAAGGAAGCGGTAATGTTTTAACCGAGGGTGCAAGTGCTAATTATCAAACAAGCTGCTCCAAAGGTAAAAGATCCAGGAAGTTTTTTCTATCCCTTGTCCCTTGTAACATTGGTAATCTTCGCTCCGGAGGCTTTTCCGGGAGCTCCGGACCTCCGAAAAAAATTCCGGGACCAGTTCCGCGATCCTCGTGATGTCCCGGACGTTTCAAGTTTTTTTTTCGTTCCGGAGGCTTCTCCGGCCGGACTGTTTGCAGTCCGAGAAAAGGGGCTTTTTGAGACTCAAAATTTGAGTATTCACACCTGTTGATTTTGTTATTCTTGACATTGATGAGGACAGCGAAGGATCTCTAATTCTGGGAAGGCCCTTTCTTGCAACTGCAAGAGCATTAATTAATGTTTATGAGGGTAAGTTGACTCTAAGAGTTGGACAGGAAAAGATTGTATTTGATGTGCTTAAATCTTGTAAACTTCCTATGGATTATGGAGACTGTTTTAGAATTGATGTTGTTGATGTTGATGAATGTGTGGAAACCACTTTGCATGTTGAAAATAACATTAATGAATCAAGCGTCCTGAATGAAAAAGAAAAGGAATCACCTAAGCATGAACTAAAACAACTTCCACCTCATTTAAAACATGCACTTTTAGGTGAGGAGCATTCTTTTCCTGTTATTATTTCTTCTCACTTAACACTTGATCAAGAGGAAAGGTTGTTGCAGGTTCTACGTAGGCATAAGAAAGCATTAGGGTGGTCGATCTCGGATCTACAAGGAATAAGCCCAAGTGTGTGCATGCATAAGATCTTGATGGAAGAAGACTACAAACCTTCAATAGACTACAAACCTTCAAATCGAGCACCAAAGAAGGCGACTGAAACCCAAACATGAAGGAGGTAGTTCAAATAGCCGAAATCAAATCAAACTCCTATGATGCCTGGCAATATTTATGCCAATTTCCAGACAGTAATTGGGTAAGGTCCTGTTTCCAAGTTGTTCCAAAAGAAGGAGGTATGACTGTTAATGACTGTTATCTCTAATGAAAATAATGAACTAATCCCCACAAGAACAGTCACAGGTTGGCGTGTGTGCATAGATTATAGAAAACTAAATAAAGAAACACGCAAGGACCATTTTCCCCTACCCTTTATTGATCAAATGCTTGAAAGACTTGCAGGCTATCCTTTTTATTGTTTCTTGGATGGCTATTTAGGGTAATTTCAAATACCTATAGCTCCTGAAGACTAAGAGAAAACTACATTCACATGTCCTTATGGCACTTTTGCCTATAGGAGAATGCCTTTTAGGCTATGCAATGCCCCTACAACCTTTCAAAGGTGCATGATGTCCATCTTTTCATTTTTCAGATATGGTAGAAAGTTTATTGAAATATTTCCATGGATGACTTTTTTGTTTTGGTTCTTTTCCTTCGATGGCATCCTTCATAATTTATCTTTAGTATGGCAGACGAATGTGAAGATACTAACCTTGTGTTAAATTGGGAAAAATGTCACTTCATGGTTTAGTGAAGGTATTGCTTAGGAAGCATAAAATCTCTCAACGGATCTTGAAGTAAGAACAAGCAAA
This sequence comes from Jatropha curcas, assembly GCF_014843425.1. The sequence goes on from NW_023590991.1 coordinate 98,616, forward strand.
AATTGAGGGTAATTGAAAAACTACCTCCTCTTAACACAGTGAAAGGTATAGAAAGTTTCTTGGGCATGCCAGGGTTTACAGGAGATTCATAAAGGGATTTCTCAAAAATCACTAAACCTCTTGCAATCTACCTAGTTAATAGATGTTCCTTTTGATTTTGATCAAGGAGTGGTTTAGATGCTTTTAACAGGTTGAAGAAGGAGTTTAATCTCAGCCCCCGAGCATCACTACATCCATGATTTGGACTTTACCTTGAACTAATGTGTGATGCTTGATCATGCTGTAGGAAGCTGTTCTGGACATAGAAAATGACATAGAAGTTGCATGTATTTATTATGCAAGTCCGCAACATTGAATGATGCGCAATTAAACTAATGCAAGACTACGAAAAAGAGAATTTGTTTGGCTATTGTTTTTACCTTTTTTGACAAATTCAGGCATAATCTAATGGAGCTAAAACAATGTCTACACCAGTACTCTGCATCAAAATACTGCAGAAAAGAAAGATGCAAACTGAGACTCATTCGTGGTACTTTATTGCAGAATTTGACCTATGAATCGCGGACAAAAAGGAACCAAGAACCCTCGGCTGACCCATGCTTTCCGTCTGAGGCTTGAATTAGGGAAAAGATACATACGAGCTACAAATCAACGAAAAGTTTCGCTCATGAGCAACTCGTCTTCTAGTACAAATGCTCAAACCCGCTGGTACGCTGACAATATTAATTATCTTGTTTGCAAAATTGTCCTCCTCCCATTTATTCTATTAACCAACAAGAAAAATTTTTCATTGATTATCAAATTCTACTATGGGAGGAGCCATTTGTTTGTTCAAGTATTGCAGTGATTCAGCTATTTTCAGAAGATGTATAACACCGGAAACTGAAATAGAAAGTGGTCTTAAAATTCTTGCCAATTCAATGAATGTGGAGGTCACTTTGGAGCAAGCAAAACAAGCCTGCGCGTATACTAGAAGTGGTTGGTAATTGGCCTTAATTCTCTTTATAAGAGGCTTATAACTATGTTCGCTAATGTGATTCGTGTCCAAGGTTAGGTACATTTCGAAGAGACATGAATACGCCCTCTAAATGAGCATCCTTGAAGTCGAAATCTTCGACGTATGGGTCTGGACTTTATGGGGACCCTTTTCCGCCCATCTATATTCAAATCAA
>NW_023590991.1:100287-134784 GCF_014843425.1 Jatropha curcas
TGGGCTAAAAATTAGGGCATTAAAATCAACATTTTTTGGTCATCAGAGGAAATTGCTAGAGGAAAATCAACAAGTCGTTTGGCAACAACATTGAACACTAAACAACATAAATGCCACGAAAGCATCACACACGAGCATGCATTATGTCATATCCATTCAAAAGCCCTGTCAAAGAGAAGGCCTATGCGAACTAAACGTTGACTTTGATCCTCTTCTGGATTCTAGGACGGAAGTACAATAGACTCACGTTCGGGAATTTCACCGAGCGCAGTCGACAATCCACTTAAGCATTGTCTCATTGGTACAATTACACCTTTTCACCTTGCAAAGCATTTCCATTCCATTCATTCATTGGTTAGTTTATCAGCAATGAACATAGTCTCGGGGGATCCACCTCGGGTATCGAAAAGACCATCGCCTAAACATGCTAGGGGATAATTAGCCTAGTAATTAGGTAAATTAGAATGCGGAGTCACTTAGGTTTTTTTAATGTAATTTGATTTTCCCCGAGTCACTTAGGGTTTTTTCCTAGTTTACCCGAAAATAATTAAACAAGGTGGCGACTCATACATTCACGTGCATTTCTTCCTTAGTCACATGCATCGTATGCTTTTGATATTTGGGGAGGGGTTCGCAAAAAGAAAAGGAATTTATGAGAAATTTCTTATATTAATTATGTTGAAGTATGAAGTTTTCATGAGTCACTTAAGTTCAAAAGTAAGTTTACATGTATGATTTCATATGATAAGAAATTCTCTATGTTAAGTAAGTATGTTTAAGGAAGAAATTTTCATGAGTTACTTATGTTCTAAAGTAAGCTTACATTATGAATTTAAGAAGACTAAAGAATAAGACAGGTTTTATGAGAAGTATTATGATTACATATAGAAATTAATTTTTTAAAGAAAGACTGGAAGAATAAGAACAAATAGAGATTAATGTTAGTAAAGCTATATAAATGAATTAGGAATGATTTTGATATTAGGGTGTGAAGGCTTCTCTATGTTTCATGGAATGATAATGTGGTATGATGAGATTTGATTTGGTATATGAATGCTATAAGCGTGGTGGCATATATTCTAGGGTTATCAAGTCATATGCTAGGGTTATCAGCCCTTATAAATAGGCGGACTTGCTTATTTGTGTGATGGGGGTGGTGCTTTCATAGGCCACGATTGTGCGATGAGGGTGACGCTTTCATAGGCCACGATTGTGTGATGGGAGTAGCGCTTTCATAGGCCACGATTATGTGATGGAAGTGGCGCTTTCATAGGCCACGATTGTGTGATGGGGGTGGCGCTGACATAGGCCACGATCAAATCTACTTATGTTCATTTTGTATTAGTACGAGCCTTAACTAAGAATGAAATACTATTTTTGCTATAAAAGAATGAAGACATATTTGTATTTATAATCTTCTTATTATTTTGTATTTATTATCTTCTTATTGCTTTCAAAAGTGTTTGAAATAAATTATAAAGTGATTTCGGTATTTATATAATTGAGTAATTTTAAAAGCACTTGGCCAAAGAACTTTACCTTTGGCTAAATTCTTGTTTAATTTTTAATTGTTGGGTTATTTTTTAGCACCACTGAGTTTTCTACTCAAGCAGAGCAGTTGAATTTATGTTTTATTCTCGCTGGATTTTGGAGTGCGTGGGAGTTTTGAATCATGTAGCGGTGTGGCGGTGCTTTTGTGGTGTGTGATTGGATTTTGTAACGTTTACGTTGGTATTAGTTTATACTTTATTCGGAGATTTGATTGTTATTTGTGTTAACTATTGTGTAAAGCTTATGTTTTCGCATGTGGTTTATATATAAGAAAATTTCGAAAAAGAATAGCATAAGATTTATTAAAAATGATTGAATATAAAATATTTCAAGAAGAAGTTGGTAATGAATTAGTTTATTAAGACTTGATATATATACTGAATGCAATTAATTGATGATATATTAAAATGCTATTGAGAATTTATATAGTTATTGAAAATATGAGAAGTTGTTTGTTTGTGTTTATGATGATTATTTGGAGATGTTGGGAAAGTTTGGAGTTTAATCGGAGTGTTTTTTTTATTCGACATGTTTGGCGAGCTCAGTTTTTAAAGGGAAAATTCTTGACAGCATTTCTGTAGGATTTTCCTAATCTCATTTTTTCAAAAAAAAAAAAAAAAGAGATGGAAACGAAATGAAATGAATTATCTAATAAAATATATATCATATTACTCACTAAACTTGTGAATACTTCAATTACTTTCTAATTCATAATCTAAATTTTATGATTTTGTAATGTTAAGTTAACGTACGTGTCTCGTGCACCGAATGTGGCATCCGTCGTTGGGTCTCCATGGGGACTGGGCGGAGGGTGGTTACATTTAGTGGATCAGAAGCCATAATTTTAGGCGGTTCTAGTTTTTATGTTTGATTTAAGGAATATAAGTAATTAAGTGAAGGTCTATGTTATATATGTTTAATAACCAATTTGACCTCTGTAAAGCGGAATCTTCTATGATTGGTATTTGGAGATAGAATGTGGGATAAATGTTTTTGGATCATGAAGTAATATGACCTACTATTGGAGAGTAAATGTCATAATATGTAAAGGATTGACATTGAATGAATTTTTTTTAATGGTTATCCCTTCAGATAGTTTTGATGGAGTTTACTCTTTGGAGAATATTTTTTTTTTTTTAAAAAAAACAAAAAAGCTAAGGAATAGATCTTTGAGAGAGAGATGTGATGATTTTCCTGAGGCATTAAAGGATTTGTTTCCTCCTCTCCTTTGAGTTGGTAGGATTTCCATGTGCTTTGAATATGTTTGAGATTTGATTTGAACTTGTGAATTTTGCCTTTGGAATTGATTTACATTTATAACATAAATAGTATGAATGTGTGATAAAGAAGGTTTATTTAGCTTAAATTTGTAAGAAAAGTATCTTTTTTTTTTTTTTACTTTGCTATTGAATGATTGATTTTCGTTATGAAGTTTTCCCTTCCTTGATATTTGGATATAAGAAGATTTAATTTTCAAGTGTAATTTTACAAAGAGTTTGTTACAAAGAGTTTTTTGAAAGAATGAAAAATAATTGTTTTATAAATGAAAATGAATTTACATGTGTAGATTATTCCATGTGTTTATGAAGTGTGTTGACTTAGGAATTTGTAAATGGTACAATAGATAACACTTGCATGAGATCTAGGCATGTGATGTGTATACATGAAGCATGAACATATGTACATATATACCCAGTGAAAGATATGTTGGTAATGAGTTGGTAGAATTACCAAGGCAATAAACTATATGATTTGAACTTGAGCACATTGGATTTTAAATGATTGAAGTGTGATGCTAGTATATGAATTTTGATGCGATTTGCATGGATTTTTGGCTAAAGAGTATTTATGATTTTAAGGATAACTACTTCTTTTAGTGAAGTAAAAAGAGTATTTAGTATTATTGCACAAGTGTAATTTATGAGACCTAATCGATATATACTTTGAGGTCGTTCACTTGGAATGTGAGAAATGATTAATAATGTGAGAAATGATTAATATTTATAGGAGATGATAATATTTTGTGGAGTAAAGTATGATTAGTTTCTCATAAGCCATTTATGAAATATATATGGATTTTTTGGATAATATGGATTGTTATGATGATAAGAAAAAAATTAAATTATTGTTTTTAATAAGAATTAAATTGTTTTAATCCTTATGTGCAAATTTTGGAACTCGTATAATTGTGGCACCGTATGGTGTAGCATAGAATAAGTAGGCATTGAATTCTATGATATTGTCTTTTGATGTTTAAAGAACCTATTGAATTCTAGATGCTATATGAATTATAAGCAAAGATATTGGATTAATGTGAGATGTTATGATGTTAGAAAAGTGAATGATTTCTTTAAGAAAATTTAAGATGATTATGCTATATAAATGTCATGTCATGAGGGTTAAGAGAATTGGTTAATGACAATGAGAATCAATTAATTGGACAATGGAGAATCAAGAGAGATATGGTCTGTCAATTATTAAATTGATTGTTTAAAATTAGTGAGCTTCGTAAATTTATTCTGTAATATGGTTATGTCAGGACATTTTAATATTAGAAAAAAGAACAATTATTAAAGTTGAAAGGGAATATGAACTTGACACGACCTAAGAAGAGGACTTAAAAATTTGGGTTATTATTAATTTGGATGATTTTTGATTTTATTAAGAAAACCATTGACTTCTAAAGAATTAAATGAAAATGGAAGGTAATGAGTATCAAGCTTATAGACTTGTCATTTTTGGTGATTCTATAAGTTAAGTGTGAATTGATAAGAATAATGAATTTTGAGGTGATTCTTATCATGCTTTAACAGAACTGTTTCTATTGCAAAATAATTCAAATATATTATGAGTAATCATTGTTTAAGATGGAAGGATGGTAGTGTGTATTTAAGGAGTGGTACTAGCACAGGGAAAGGTTTATGGGGTTTACAATGAAGGTTACATGAAATCACTATAATCTTAGGAATATGATATAACTTGATAAATTTCGGTTAGTGTTATAGGTCAAGCCTTCTTAAATAAATGAGCAAGTGGGTACAGTGTACATATGGAGCATTTTCACAAGCTATATTAAGATCATCTTGTTGCATTCATGTGTGTAGACTTCACTCTTGCATTTAAGTGGGTGCTACCATATGAATCTAAGTATTATGATATATATATGTATAGTCATTTGTGAGTTAATGCATGTTATCTGTGATTTGGTTATGTGGGTTAAAGTATTAAACCGTAAAGCATAACCCTTGATTTTTGCAGATGGTCCCTGAATTGCATATTAGAGGGAATGAAAGATGTTATGTAGTGATTCTATGGAAGAGTAAAGAGGGATTTTGAAGGATCTATATAGTTTGGTGGATGATGATGAGATTTATCGATATGGTTATTATTGAATTAGAAATCTTGATTATTAATTTGGATGATTATGTGCTGTATGTAAATCAATACAGATTTATGGAGAACTCTTTCATAGATTCCTAAGGAATAGTAAGTATCAAGCTTTTAGAGAAGAAATTTATTAGGAGACAAAAAGGGAATTATAAGAATTTTTAGTTAGTATTCAATCAATTTTGAGGACGATAATTTCTTAAGAGGGGTGACTGTAACGCCCCAAAATTCTCGAATCTAAATGATCTATGATTTTTATCGGGTTCTGAATGGTGCTACAGAGAGGGGCGATAATATTTTATTTCGATTCCGAGGAAGATATTGGAGTATAATTAACTATGAATGGATAGTGATTTTTACCGGTCTGTGAATAGTACGAAGCGGTCTGTGAATAGTACTACCGGTCCGTGGAGTCGCATTTTTTGGTCGAAAAAATTACTAATATATGTTTTATATTTTCTTAAGTATTTTTGGAGTATGTATGCATGATTTTTTATTGGGTAGAAAGTAAAGTAACGAATATTTAGTAGAGGAATTTAGATATTATGAATAGTGAATTATTGATGCTTTATTAATTAAGGAAATTTTGAGGAATTATTTTTATGGAGTACTTTGAGAAATTGTTGGAGATAAATATATTTTGGAAGGAATTGAATTGGAGAATATTTTTTAGCCATTAGATGACGGATTCTTTGACTTAATCTTAGCCATCCAATTTGTGGAAAAGACCAAAACACCCTTAGTGCTTTATAAAGATCAACTCCAATAATTGCGCAACCACTTTTTTTCTCTTTCTTCTCTTCTCTTCAACGCGAACTTTTCCTCTCCTTCTTCGCTTTTGTTTTTCTTCAACTTCTACTTTGCTAATCCACCAAATTCACCTTATCCACTTTGATTTAAGTAATTAATCTTTGAGAAGTGAAGCTAGAGAAGTGATTTTTTTGGTGGGGACTCAATTTTCAAGAAATTGGAGATTTTTCCTACTTGGTCAAAGGTGGAGAATCTTCTACAAAGAGGAAGGCAAGCTTAAGGCTTAAAGAGTTTTAGTGAAGCTTGTTAGAGCTTTGTTTTTAGGTTAGTGTTCATTAAACACAATTCCTTTGTTAAAATTTTTGATTTTGTGAGTGTAGACTATTTTGCGAAAATTTGGATTTCTATATTAAATGATTTTGATTATTGAACTTTCGGTGGATTAAATGGTGTTCTTAGGAGGATTTCTAAGCATGGGCCTTATATGTTGAATTGATGAGGAAAACAATGTTGAATTGATGAGGAAAACATTTTCTTCTTCATCTTCCAAGAGTGGTAGAATCTATTGAGGAATAAGGCCTTAAGTTTTCTTGTTATTCTTTGTTGGTTTATGCTCTTAGGATGATGTTTGATGAGTATTTAGTATGTGGTAGAAATCTCAACCTTGTATCTTTGTCTTTCATGTTCTTTTCATGGTGCAAGTAAGCTGAATTTGGGAAAATGTGTTCTAGGGTGAGATTTAGGACAATTTTTCGATCCTTTCTAGTCTCTATTTGTGTCTGAGTCCTTCATAAAAGTTGTAGGTCTACTTCTTAGCTTTCCAACCCATTCTTGGTCCAGTTTCGAGATACATAGTCTTCAACTTTATGGCTGAAACACCCAAAACGGGACTCTGTTTTGTGTCGGGCCACATTGCATCACTGGAATTGAGTGGCCATTTGACCACTATAATGACAAGATTAGGTTCTGAGTTCTTCATAAAAGTTGTTTTCCCTGCGGTCTCGTTCTGGATTGGTTAATTTGAGTGTTTGGGTTCAGTAGGAATGCAATAAACATTGGGACTTTGGTTCTTGCTGAATTAGGTTTGGTCTGTTTGGTCTGTGTTCCTAGCTTTTTTGTTTGCTATTCTTACAGATTGATCTGGGCTATGGTTCCTTCATATTTTTGTATCATTTTGTCTTAGATTTCTAATGAATCTTAATTTCATTTCAATTTGGAGATCTATAACTCTAGTTATTTTCTTAAAAACCAGCAAAGGTCAAGGCTTATTTTAATGCTGGCGAATTTTCCTATTGCCTTGAATCATAGGTTTATTTGTGCATAAATGTATGTTATGAATCATTGTTTGTGATTGAGGTTCTCTTTGACTATTTGTTGTTTGAGAATTGATTTGTTCCAAAGTAATTATATATGTTGAAAAATGGTGTGTAGATATGTTTAAATGATATAATATGGCAAAATTGTTTGGAAATTTTTGGGATTAAAGTGTGGGAATTAGTTTAGATAATGATGATAAGGATAGAAATGGATGACTTGGTGCATAAGAGTTTGTGTTAGTATGGCTTTGGTTTGGATTAAGGAAAATTTTCTTTTCCCTGGTTCATAAGAGGCCAAACCACTCTTAGTATGGTAAGGCTTACTTATTATTTTTTTTTTGTTATGGTTATGTTATCATATATATGTGACATAAGTAATATATATATGACATAAGTATGATTATTTTGATGATTTTCATATGTTTAGAGTTTTAAAAAAAATGGGTATTTAAGGTATATGTGCTTTGAATTTGAATAAGGAACGTATGATTTTATATGATAAGAAGTTTCTTATGATAAATTTCATTATGACTTTAAGAAAGTCTTAAAAGAAAAGGAATTTATGAGAAATTTCTTGTATTAAGTAATTATGTTGAAGTATGAAGTTTTCATGAGTCACTTAAGTTCAAAAGTAAGCTTACATGTATGATTTCATATGATAAGAAATTCTCTATGTTAAGTAATATGTTTAAGGAAGAAATTTTCATGAGTTACTTATGTTCTAAAGTAAGCTTACATTATGAATTTAAGAAGACTAAAGAATAAGACAGGTTTTATGAGAAGTATTATGAATAATAAGAATGATGATTTGGGGCTCTACTATGCAGATTGAAATGTGGTAGATGAGATTGATTTTGGTTATATGAAGCTATGATCATATGCTAGGGTTTATCAGCCCTTATAGGGTTATCAGCCCTTATAAATAGGCGGACGCGCTTATTTGTGTGATGGGGGTGGTGCTTTCATAGGCCACGATTGTGTGATGAGGGTGGCACTTTCATAGGCCACGATTGTGTGATGGGGGTACATAGGCCACGATCAAATCTGCTTATGTTCATTCTGTATTAGTACGAGCCTTAACTAAGAATGAAATATTATTTTTGTGCGTTGATTTTTATCACGCACAGGTTAGGAGCAGAGGATGTTTGTCAAGACTAGAAGAGTAGCATCAGAGCAGAAGTGACTATTGTGGTAGTAGTAGATTGAGATTTATGTAATTTTATGGCATGCTATTAAGTATTTTATTTCGGAGATTGTGTTATTTGAAATATAACTAAGCTGTAATTAACAATTAGTTGGGTATATATCGGAGATAAGCATAGATTCATTTAAATATTGAATTTAAAATATTTCCAAAGAGAGTAGGTTATGATTAGTTTATTAAGACTGATATATATATCTGAATGCAATTAATGATTGAATATAAAATGCTATTGAAGGATTTATATAAGTTATGAAAATTTATAAAAAGTGTTGTTGTGTTTATGAATGCTATTGAGGATTTATATAGTTATGAAAATATAAAAGTGTTGTTGTGTTATGATGATTATTCGGAGATGTTGGGAGTTTGGAGTTTAAGCGGGAGTATTTTGTATTCACATGTTTGGCGAACTCAGTTTTTAAAGGGAAATTCTTACAGTATTTCTGTAGGATTTTTCCCAATTTATGTTTCAAAAAAAAAGAGAGATGGAAACGAAATGAAATGATTATCTAATAAAAAAAAACATATTACTCGCTAAATTTGTGAATACTCAATTACTTCTAATTCACAATCTAATTTTATGATTTATATGTTAAGTTAAGATGGTGTCTTCGGCACCGAATGTGGCATCCATCATCGGGTCTCATGGGACTGGGCGGAGGGTGTTACACTTCCAAACCTTAGTTTATCAGGATTACGCATCTAACCCCCGTTATCCTACAAAAAATTCATCTTACTTTATTGTACACAACCAACTAGTTTTAGGCTAATGACTATCTAATTAATTAATTAACTAACTCCAATTTATCTTTCTCGTTTCGATTAACAATTATCCTAAATGACTTGTATTCTATATTTTCAAAATTTAGTGTGCTTATCTATCCAGGTTCATATTCGATTAACTATTCAATCGAAAATCAACTTATAGATTTAAATTAGAAATTTTATACCAAAATGAGGAACTGGGTCTTTAACGTACCAATTGAAATTTAGATGACGATTCCATGATCCATGCAAGGAGAAGGAGATTCTGTCTCTACGGGCCTCGCCGGAGGCTCGCCGATCCGCCGCCGCCGCCGCCATGCACAGTGGACGAAAAATCCCAAGCAGTCGAGAATTTTTGCATTACAAACACCAAAATGCTCGAAATCACTCATAGAAGATGAATTAGGTGTCGTTTTGAGGAGATAATGGCTTGTCTGGCCGGATCGACCGCCATAGTCCTCTCCACACCGCCGTCCATGGTGATTTCAGTTCCTTCCATAAAAACCATCATTTCTTGGATGGAAATTGTTCACATAAGAGGGAGGATTTGATCGAAGCTCACCTTGAAGCCATTCGCCGCTTGAATCGAATTAAACATCGAAAAATCAAAGGTGGGGAGCTGTTGGAGGTGACAGCCCCATTTCGCACTGTTGGGGACTCCTTTCTTGTGAAAGGAGGCCGGAAGAATGATTGGTGAGGCTTTGGGAACCGATCACCACTCACCCTCGTTGTGCGGTGGTCGAAAAATGTGGAGGGAGAGGGGAGGAGGGGCTGCTGCGCACTGGAGGAGGAAGAAGAAGAAGAAGAGAAAAAGAAAGAAAGGAAAAATCTAGAGCTTCTAGACCATTCTGGTTTGATTCGAGTCGGTTTGGTCTAATTTGATGGTTTGGCTCGATTTGCCTAGTTTTTGAGTTTTTCACTTGGTTTTCAGAAAATTAAAGCAGGTTTATGGGTTCGATTTAGTAATAAAATATTTTTTCGTTGATTTTATTGGTCAGGTTTTATGATTATATTTTTAAATGAAAAAATTTTTGAAAAGGATTTTCTGGGTCGTTTCAGTTATGGATCCCGATATTAGGGGGAGAAAATAAGCAGCTAGAAGAATAATTGATTGAAAAAGAATTATCATTATTATATCTTGATCCTCATACAGGCAGTGCGAATTTAAAAGTTTAAAAAATAATTCATTTGCAAAATATTATAAATTAGATAATTTCATTTGCAAAATATTATAAATTAGTTGCCAGACACTAATCCAAAGGATATAATTAAATTTCACATACTAGCTGCCAAATGCTACTATTAGAATTAAAGTCCTCTGAAGGACAAATGCCTATGGCTAATGAGTCTGGAGCAAGCCTTGAAGGTGAAGCGTGGTAAACTAATCGGTTCCAAAGACAAAAATCCTAGAAAGGGAAAAGAGCAAATATTCAAGATGGTCACGCTTTAGAAGAGCAAAATTATAGAAGAAGTTCCTAGACATGACTAATAAGTTTTCCAAAGAAACTCAAGTATCTGAAATCAATAAAGATTATGAGATATTTATAAATTATGCTACGTCAGGACAAGTATAGAATTGATATAAAAATAAACGTCGACGGTATATATAACCGCTTGAAATTGTTAAAAATGATGAGGATCTTGAGCATATAGTCAATTGGAGAATAAAAACTTACAATTGATTGGCCAAAATAGAATAACGCGTGTGGCATTTGATTTACTTGAAAAGTAAACTTTAAAATTTTAATATAGGCATCAAGAGATGTTAAGCCAGTAGAATACAAATATGTATTGTGCGAAATTGAAATGGGCTTATGAAATATAAAGCAAACTTATTACACAAGTTTTTTGCAAAGAACTGACATTGATTATGAGGATGAATACCCTTATACGGTGGATGCAAATGTAATTTGATATTTGATTAGTCTGGCAATTTTTGAAAATTTAAAGTGCATCTAATGAGTTAATAACTGCCTATTTATATGATAACTTGATGTAGATATATCTATATAAAAATTCCTGAAGGATTTTAGTTGCTTGAAGTATAAAGTTAAATTCTCGAGAAATTTATTCAACTAATATTATAGAGCTCTATATGGATTAGTGAATAATGATATCTCGAAGGAAATTTATTTCAACTGAATATTATAGAGCTCTATTATTGCGATTAGTGATTCAACTAATATTATAGAGCTCTATATGGATTAGTGAATAATGATATCCACGAAATATTGAAAAAAATGCTCGAAGCAAGCAAATCAAGACTCTGAGAAATATATTCAAGATTTCTATGTGGAATAAAGAAATCTCAATACATACAGTATAATTGCCTTGATGATATTTATGGCTAAGAAAATATTATATTATTTTATGATTATATTGCATTTGTTATATTCTTTTATTGAAAGTTATATGCTTTCATACTTTTGAAATTTACATTATATACTATCATGAATAAGGTGATCTCTTGATTAATGAATATTTGTTGAAAGAATATTATAATGATATTATTATATGTTCATGAATTGTTTTTTAGAGATTGAATATGAATTCATCAATATTTGATTCATGAAAATTATTAGAACTCCTGAAGAGTTTCCAAAGATTATAGTTTCCTTAAAAGAAGAGTTTGAGATGAAAGACATTGGGAATATAAAATTTTATATCGGCCTAAAGATTGAGCATTTTATAAATGAAATTTTATCCATGAATCCACACATATGGTTAAGTTATGAAAATGATATTCTATGGATGCTAAATAAGAAAATGACCAATTTTCAACTTTGAGAAAATTATGAAGAACTTATTGGTCCTTAAGTATCATATCTTAGTGTAACAAAGACGCTAATGTATCTTGCTAGTCATATGTCTAGATATAAGCATTTTTATAAATTTATTTGCAAGATATAATTCTTCTTGAATATAAAGAAATTAAATAAAGTTAAATATGTATTTTGATATCTCAATGACATGATATATATGAGTTATATTATAAACAATATGAGGGAAGTAAATACGCACTGTACTTTTTTTTCCTTTAACCAAAGTTTTTTTTCCATTGGGTTTTCCTGGTAAAAGTTTTTAATGAGGCAGTATTTTAACGCATATTTAAGAAAAGATTAATGTACTCTTTTTCCTTCACTAAGATTTTTTCCTATAGGGTTTTTTCTCAGTAAGATTTTAACGAGGTGTATTCTTTGAAGAATAGACATCCAAGGAGGAGTATTATGAAATAAGTGGATGTTTTATATGGACTAGAAGTATGTATTCTTAATTATTACAAACTTCATCTGCCTAATTTGTGTAAGACTCTATTAGACTTCCACTTATGTAATTATATATATGTGTAGGCATGGCCGGTTCATTGAACCGCCGGTTCCGGTTCACGAAACTGACGGTTCAAAATTTTTAAAATGTTGAACCTGAACCAACATTTGAACCGCCGATTACGATCCGATTCTGGTTCCGGCCACTTCCGATACAGTTCCGATGAACCGACGGTTTTGATAACGATTTCCAACGATATATGTTTTTTTTAAAAAAAAATCAGTTCTAACGTTACATCTTTCTTTCGAAAATATTAATATGAATTTAAAAAATATTGATAAATTTTATTTTAAATAAATTTTTATGGCTTTATTTTACTCATATAAGAATAAAATTAATTTAAATATTACAAAAATAATTTCAAATAAGTTATCACTTTATTTTTTAAAATGTTTATTTAATAAATAAATATAAAAAATTTTTTTGAAAAATGCTTCAAAAGAATGTAATTTTAAACTTAGTAAACATTTAAAAGGGTTAGTAAACAATTTAAAAGGGTAAAAAAAAAGTTAAAATAAGTTTAGACTAAATATTTCTCTCTTTTTTTACCATTTTACTTTTTAGATTTTTAGCTTTTAAAATAAAGTGTATTTTAAATAAAAAAAAACTTAAGTAAAGTGTATTATGTAGTAAAATATTATTGAGACTTTTAGAAATGTATAAAATAGCCTAAGTGATTATTATTTTGAAAATAAAAATAGAAAATTTTTGGTTCGAACCGGACTAGAACCGCCAGTTCACCGGCGGTTCAGGGCCGATTCAGATTCAGATTTTAACATTCACATGAACCTTAGTCGGCCCTTGAACGGCCGGTTCCGGTTTCGGTTGCAAACTTTGAACTGACGGTTTCGCTCCGACTTCAGTTCATCAACAGTACAGTTCAGTTCTGGTTTAAAATGAACCTGTGGCCATCCCTATATATGCGACTTCTCATCAATAATAGATACTCTAGTATTCTCTTCCATATTTTGCTCTCTATTCCTTCTTTTTCTTCTCTCTAGTTTTATATTATTTTATAATAAAAAATTGATATTATTATAATAATCAATCTCTCTAGTATATATTAATGTTTATAATAAAAAATGATGATCATTATTATAATAATCAATAATAAAAATGTCAACATTTTTTAAATAAAATTACTACAATTTATTTTAGTAGATTTTTATTTCTTTTACTATTTGAAAGTTAGGATTTAAGTGTTTGTAAAGTTTGTTGAATTTAAAGGATAACTTTTTTGATATATTACCAAGTGGATGCAACTTTTCATTTTACTATTTTATAATTTTCTTTGTTCGAGCAAAATATTTTGTTAGTAAGACAGGAAAATAGAAAATAGAAAACTATTTTTCTGTTTAAGTAAATAAAAACTAGTAGAAAACCTGGACAGTAGCTTTTGTAAAAAGCTTTTCAACAAATGAAAAATAGAGTTTTGTATCTCAAATCACTTGGTTTTCATTGGAAAACTAAAAAATGTTTTTCAGTTTTTCAAATTTATAAATAAAGTTCAGAAATGAAGTTAAAGTTGTCTTCTACAGTTTTTCTTTATAACAAAAGATTATGTTCTAAACTCATTTCTATTTTTAAAAAAGAACATTTTCATAAAATTAAGTTACTAATATCTACTAAATAATTTTTTCATAAATTATTTTTATTTCATAGAATAAAAAGAATAACAAAAATTATGAATAGCTCTAATAACATTAAATTTTATTATGAAAAAATAACTATATCCTTTATTTTTACCAGAATGTTACAAAATGAACAATTTACATTTGAGATTAATATCCTTTATTTTTAAAGAATTTTACAAAATGAAAATAATTTGATATTATTATAAATAATCAATAATAAGAATTCAAAAATTTTTAAACAAAAAGTTTCTAAATTTATTTTAGAGATAATTGTAATTTTGATGTATGAACTTTGCAACTTTTTCTATTTTGGTGTATGAACGGAAAAAATTTACAATTGAGTGTTTGAACTCCCAATAATTTTGTAATTAAGTGAAATTTGCCTACGTGGATCGTCGGAATTCACTGTAGCATGGCTGGGCCCACTTTTTTATTTTTTAATTGTTGATTAGACGCCAAATAAGATGCCATGTGGGCTGCCATGTAGATTAAAATTCAAAGGTGTAATAAATGACCTATTTACCCCTAAAAGACCCTTAATTTTCTCAGTTACCCCTCTCAACGCCTCTCTCTCTCTCTCTTTTTCTCTCTCTCACCAAGTAATTGTTATTCGTTTTTTTTCCAAATTTAATCTCATATATACAAGAGTATCAAAATTTTAAATAACTAATACTTCAAATTTTTTAATTTTGAAATTAAAACTTTCAAAACTTTTTGAATTTTTTCTTATTTATATCTATCTACATATACCTATACCTATCTATATATACCTCAGTTCTAGTGATTTTCTTTCAGAGTAGTTTTCTTCTTTTTTTTTTTTCTCTTTTATTACTTTTCAATTCTTTAAGTTTGATTATTGCTTTCTTTCTTTATTCCTTTATATATATGTATGCTCAATTAAGAAATAACATTACCTTCTTCTTTGATTGAGATAATGTTATTTGATCTCTTTATTTCTTGTTCTTTTCTTTTTCAATTTTTTTTAAACTTTTTTTTTCTATCTTTTAAGGTCTTTTTTTTTGTGTGTATCACATGACTTTTCTCCTCTTTAATCTTATTTCTTTAATAATATTTTCTTTGTTATATTACCAATCATATGTGTCGTATGTGTATAAATGTATGTATGAGAAAATATCATATTGATGGAGACAAAGATGAAAGGAAAGGCTAACTATAAATCCATTTACGTATTTTTTTTTAAATTTGTTATTTTTTTAGCAAATTGTATAAAACTGTACATAGTAAATTTTTTCATTCATTGCTTCATATATTCATTTATATTTTTGTAAATTTTAATTATTTATAATTATTTTATTTTAATTTCATCTATTATTTATTCATTAGATAATATAGCTTTTTGTCGCTCCAATTGTTGGAGGGTCGTTATTGAATACATTCAATGTATTTTATGTGATTTTGGTTTGATGGTGAGTTTTTGAAACTAAATTTGCGACTAATAATTGGAAAGAAATACAAGTTACAATCTATGTTTATTATTCTTTTTTTCCATTCACATCAACAGGAAATCTATGTACGTATTGAATGATATATACTATTATATATATATATATATAATAGAGATGAGAGAGGGAGATCACGAAGGATGAGAGAGAGAGCAAAGTGCGAATATTATTTCATTGTTTTTCTTTATAGATTTGATATTCATTGTTTTTCTTTATAGATTTGATAATTATAATAATTTATAAAAAAAATAATAATATAATCAATTATTAAAATTATTAAAATAAATATTTAAATACCCGTGCGTGAAGCTGTGTTTTTGACTAGTATAATATATTCTTTTGCACTAAAGTTGTATTCATAGCGCTTGTTTTCTTTAATCTAATAATATAGAAAGATTGATGGTCTGACGCTTGTTCAAAGATTATAACTTGTTTGTTGCTTGGAATTATTGAGTTATCTTAGAATCAATGATCAAGCAAGAAAATTTCTTACTAAGAATTGTTTTTGACTGAATTCATCTCCTATTGATTTAAACTTGTTTTTTTTAATGCATTCTTACTTATTTTAATCGTTTGAATTATTCTCTACTACAAATCCCCCATTTTTACTTTTATCGTTTTATTTTCTAGTTATTGAAAGATTTATTTTTTATGGTCTCGAGACCCATCATTATTAGATAATACCTCCTACTGCATCAGATTTAAATTTGTTACGGGTAAGCAAAAACACAAAAACACAAAAACTTAAGAGTCTGTGTTTTATACCACTTCTATTTACCTTCTATATTTATTTTTCTCAAAATAAAATGGCAAATCGATAAATGGGTAGTTGTTTATGCTCCATGTCTACTACAATTTCTAGGGGAAGTAAATATTCTAATTTGTAGGGACCAATCAAAACAAAAGAGATCTGTTTGATGATATGACCAGACAAACTCTTTAGTCGAAGAGACTAAAGCCCATATCATCATCTAACTCCTCTTTCTCCTCTGCCTTCTATTCTTTCTTTGTCTCAGCTGCAACAGTTGGAGCAAAGGCAGCAACACCACTGCCACCACCAATTGCAACGGCTGCAACAACAACACCACCACCAGATGGCACTGATGCCAACTTCTCCCATCCAGTAGCAATAAGTTCCATTATATCCTTATCCTCTATTTATGAAAGAAGAAATCTGACCTTATTGTCATCAGCATCAACTCCAATGCAGCTGAAGATATCTTTGATATTGCCTAACTTCAATTTCATCCCGAACTTTTTTGAGTAGTTGCAATTTCACTCTAAATCAATCTTTGTATCTTGGGAACCTTAAACTTATCAATCTAGTTGCAATTACACTCTAATTTGAAATAATATTCAGCTTATTATTTTTACATCTTAAAATTGATTCAATTTTAAACACAAATAATCAATCTTGATTTTTTTTATTTATTATATGAAAATACTTGGGTTTGAGTTTATTATTGTTTATTTAAATACTTGGGTATGGAGTCCTTTTTTTACAATATTTTAATTAAAATTTCAACTTTAGTTTACTTTTTGGGTGCTATTGCAATAAGTTGACAAGTTAAGGGTTGTGTAATTCACTTTTAGGATGCAATTGCACCATAAAAGCAAATTAGTGTGTAATTATAATTAGGTTGATATGTTCAGGGTATCTAAGATATAAATATCGATTTAGACTGAAATTGCAACTACTCGAAAAGTTTGAAGTGAAATTAAAAATTAAGCCCTTTGATATCATCAGCGAAGGGGACGGCGTTGCCTCCTAACTAGGCCAAAAAATATGTAGCGACTACCTTCATGGGGACGGCGTTGCCTCCTAACTAGGCCAAAAAATATGTAGCGACTACCTTCATCTCGTCAGGAGGCGCTTTGAATTTGCAGCGGTGAGAAGAGAAGTATAAAGTGAATCGCAAATTTTGAAATGAGAGATGATTACATAATCAAAATAGAAGGAAAACACGAAATAAGCAACATAATACAAAATAAAAATAATCGAAAATGATCAAAAAGGGTTGAATATAGAGAGAGAATTAAAAGCAAAATAATCAAAAGAAGCAATAAAAAATAATATAAATCATTATGAAAGAAGAAGCTGTAGAGATAAAAAAAATAATAAATAGATGAGAATTGTGATTGAATGGAAGGAGACTATATAGTGGAATAGTTTAGATAAATAAGATTAAATTTCAAAATTGTTGAAAATTGTTGATTATTATCATAAAATATTAATTTTTAAATTTTATTAGTTGGATTATGTTTCAAAAACTCATCAATATCCATATTAAATAGTAAATTAAAAATTATTTAAGTTGTCTAATCACAGCACTTAAAGAAAATTTTTAAAAATTTCTTTAAAGAAAGAGAAATCGAATGATGAACAAAGAGAACATGTTAAACTTTCTCTTGTTTCAGTTTTCATATATATATATATATATATATATTTATATATATGAAAGAAAAATTAATATAATATCACTAAATATAAAAATGAAATTATCTGAAATTATTATCCATTTAAAAACACATGATTTAATAGCCCTTTAAAAAGGTTTTTAAATTTTAATTTTTTATATGTCCCTTCAAAAAAGAAATCATATCTATATCTCTTAAGTATAGTACAAAAAAATATTATATATTCAAAAATATTATATATTCAATAAGATAATAATTAAGCAAATTAGAAATATAGAATTTAAATTTTGATTTAATTACATCTATTACAAGAAATTATAAAAATAGTATAGTTTTACACGCAAATAGTTTATACATATATATTTTTTATTAGCAAAGAGAATTATTTTATTAATTAATTAACCAGGAAAAACTTAACAAACTCTAGCACTACACCCAAGTCAATAGATTTCCCCAAACTTCCAAACCTAGCCAGAGAATGTTAGCTAAAAAAAACCCGATATGCAGTATATCCAAAATAAAGAACAAAACAATAGCAAGCTTGTTCTTAAGATAAGAACATATTTACTAAACAACAAAAAAACCAAAATTGACCAACTGTTACAAACCACAAGATAATGCCAAATTAAGACAAACAATAAGGAAAATGACAGCAACAAACCATGACCCAAGACAATTTATCAATACTACTTCTAGCTTTCTTTCCTTGCTCCAAAGATGCCAAAACAACTCAAGTTATAGAAGCTAACACAAGGAAGGAACTCAGACCCCCACTAAAACTAACTCCAACTTAGAATTGATGGAAAATCAATTCCCTTCATAGCTAACATAATTGTAAAAGAATTGCTAGATCTTAGAATATGAACAAAATGAACACAAAATAAGGAAGAACTGATACGGATCTGCCACCACTCATCAATAGAAGCATGGAGAACAACATAGGAGATCCATTGGTTCTTTCTAGTGGGCCAATTACACGGAGCGGCACCAAGCGTTATGGGGTAGCTATGTCCTCATATGTTCAAAACCAAGTTTCACAAGAGCTTCATGACCAAGTGTTTAACAAGTGTTGTGTGGAACTTGAAGGCACAACTAGGCTTCTGAACTTGAAGGCACAACTAGGCTTCTTGTATTGTCGAAAGCAAGTGTTGAAGGAGAATCACGCCTGTGCTGAGTGGCACGCTTAGGCCGTGCTAGAGTCTGACCCTTGGAGGCTTGTGAAGTGTGAAGAAGCATGCCTGTGCCGTGTAGCACGCCCTGGC
Organism: Jatropha curcas; assembly: GCF_014843425.1. The sequence continues at coordinate 119,362 of NW_023590991.1, forward strand.
CGTGCTAGGGCTTGAGTTGGACGTGTTTTATCCTTAAAAATGCCTTATTTGTTTTAGCCTTTTTTTGTCTTTGTATGGGCTTTTGTTAATGGGTCTTTTGTATTAGGTTAGCCCAATTATGTTAGTTTCTAGTATAAATACTATTGTCTTCTTTGTAAAGAAATCAACTTTTGATCAAATTGAACCATAGAAAATTGTTCATGCTTTGCATGTCCTTTTGCTTAGAGTGACTGTGGAAATTGCTTTCCTCTAATTGCATCAAAAATTAAGATAGACTTATCAACTTGTTGTGGCGTTTATCTTGTTCTTATTCTCGATTATTGGTGTTTCCGTTTCCTTATAAACGAGGGGTGCCATAAAGGGGAATTTATCTTCATCTTTGATCCGATCCGCTCGATTAGGGGTTCTAGGAATTCATTTCCTTTGGGTTCCGCATCATTTGGTATCAGAGCCAAATCAAAGATTAAGGTAAGTTCTGCTATCTTAGTATTAGGGTTGAGTTTTTCTGTTCTTTGAATTCCGTTGATGTTCGCTCATCTTTTTGATTAAATTCTAAATCTGGGTCTTCATCCTTGAATTCTCTTATTTGCCCAAATAAAAAAAAAAAGAATCTGGAAAATTTGAGACCTTAGGATTGCCTAATTCAAAAAAAAAAAAAAAAAAAAAAATGGAGGACCTTAGGGATTGGCCTAATTCAAAAAAAAAAAAAAAAAAAAAAAAAAAAAAAAAAAGAGAAAGACCTTAGGTTTGCCTAATTTAAAAAAAAAATTGATTGTTGCAATTATTGAGGATTAAAAAAAACTATTAATCACCTTTGTGGGACTATTTAGGACTCAATCTTTTCACTTGTCCCTTGTTAAAGACTATACCTACCTAAAGTGGGTTATAATTTTGGGTTAAGGGAGGATAAAGGACAACACGCCCATGCTTCACAACTAGCACCCCCGTGTTAGGTTCTGACTTTCATTTTTGGACCAAACCATACAAGCATGCCCGTGCTAGGCTTTAACCTTTAAGAAAAAAAAATTTAGGTTTTCTTTGTTTGCTTGCTTTGTTTGGATAGAATTACATAGGTCCATATTTAGTTTGCTTTGTGGTGAACTAAATTTATCTATTTTATTCAGAACTCATTTTTTTTTTTTATTCATTCTAGTTTCTTATTCTTATTTTGTGCTTCCTTTGCTTCTTTTATCATGTTAGGCTGTAATTGCTTATTTACTACACTCTAATTGATAATCAAGTAGTACATTGTTTCTGTTCTTGTGCTACCATCCATCTTCATCTTGAGTCTTCCTTTCTAGAATTTCTTGAGTCTTCCTTTCTAGAATTTATGCTTACTTTTCTTTGTTAAGGTTTAATTCCTTGTGTCTAAACATTCTTTGAGTTGGTTGGTTGGCCTGGAAATTCTGAAGTACAATTGGAGGAATTACAAGTAGTGGTAAGAACTATAAACACGTGAGGGAGTTCTTTACCTCAACCATATTTCTTTTGTGAATTCTACTTTGAGTACTAATCATGAGTGCAGGCAAGTCTGGAGAAACTAGTGGGGACAGAAATCAAATTATAGACCCCCAACTGAAGCTCTTTATGGAGTCAATTCAAGGGCAGTTTTGAAACTATAATAGTTTCCTCCAAGATATGAGAGAGGAGTTGCAGGAGATTAAAGCCACCCAAAGCTCTAATACAAATAAAGCTCATTCGGGTACTACTCCACCAACTAGATTTCAAACTCCTTAAGATAAGGAGGTCGATAATCCTGAAATTGGTATAGTTGATGGCGACTTGGGATCAATCAAAATGAAGATTCTGGAGTTTTATGGTAACAACAACGCTAAAGAATACCTTGCACTAGAAGAGATGATAGATATGACCATGAAGTTAGAAAGGCAGAAAAAGGGGAAGTTCACCAATAAGTATTCCAACAATACTTGGGGATCTAAATGGTCCAAATGAGGTGAAAGAAGAGATTTCAGAAGTAATAATTCCCAAAGTGTAGAACCAACTTCAAGAGGTAAAGAGGTTGACTAATCTTCATTTAGGCTAACAAAGGTACTTCTAACCCTATAATACCTTCTAGAGAGATTAAATGCTTTAAATATTTGGGGAAAGGGCATATTGCATCTCAATATCCTAATAAAAGGGTTATGATTACTAAGGATGATGGGAATATTAGTTTTGAGTCTGAATGTAATGATTATGAAGATATGCCACATTTGCATGATGATAATGATATTTTGGATGTGGATGATAAATGTATTTGGGATGTGGCTGAACATAATTTGCATGTTATTCTGAACATAGGAATCTCAGTGTTAGACGTGCCTTGATTGGGCGGTAAGAATCTCTAGTTGTTAGACGTGCCTTGAATATGCAAGTTAAGGAAGAGAGTATTGAGCAGCGAGAGAACATATTTCACACTAGATGTTTGATTGGTGGTAAAGTGTGCATCCTTATTATTAATGGTGGTAGTTGCACTAACGTAGCTAGTGTAAGTATGGTGAATAAGATGAATCTGGCATGTCGTAAACACCCTAAGCCTTAAAAGTTGCAATGGTTGAATGATTGTGGAGAGGTGAAGGTGAAACGACATATAACGCCCTATTTTTCCTGTGTTTCAATAGTAGTTTATCGGTCTATGAATAGTATCACCGGTCTGTGAATAATATCACTGGTCTGGGAGTCGGTATTATTTTTGGTCCAAAAAAATTACTATATATGTTTTATATTTTTATTTAACATTTGGGCAGCGGGTGTTACACGACAGGTACTTGTGCCATTCTCTATTAGGTGGTATAAAAATGAGATTTTGTGTGATGTGGTACCGATGTAGGTAGGCCATTTGTTGTTGGGAAGGCCATGGCAATATGATAGAAGGGTACTACATGATGGATTCTACAACCGGTACTCTTTGGTTCACGGGGGTAAAAAGGTGGTTCTTGCTCCATTGTCACCTCAAGAAGTGTATGCAGATCAGAAGAAAATACTTGAGAGAGAAAGAGAGGCTTCGACTTTGAGGGAAAATGGGAGTGAGGTTTCGAGCTCGAGAGAATAAATGAGTAAAAAGAGTGAGGTTGGAAAAAAAGAAGCCGCAAATGATACCAAACAAATTAATGGCACAATGGTGAGTGAAACCAAGAGGGGAGAGAAAAAAACACACTTTTTATGCCAGAACTAGAGAGGTTAAGTGTGCTATCTCCTTGAGATAGCCCGTGTTGCTTCTTAGGTTTAAGGAGATTTTGTTTTCTAACACTGACACTAACCTTGATGGTTTACCTTCTGTGTTTGTTTCTATGTTACAAGAGTTCACTCCTTCTGTGTTTGTTTCTATGTTACAAGAGTTCACTGATGTCTTTCCAAAAGAGTTGTCTAGCGGATTGCCACCTTCGAGAGGGATAGAGCATCAGATTGACTTTATCCTTGGCTCCACCATTCCAAATTGACCAGCGTATAGAAGCAATCCAATGGAGACAAAGGAGTTACAAAGACAAGTTGATGAGCATATGGAGAAAGGATTGGTGCGAGAGAGAATGAGCCCTTATGTCGTTCCAGTACTTTTAGTACCCAAGAAAGATGGTACGTGGCTAATGTGCATTGACTGCAGGTCAGTCAATAAAATTACGGTAAAGTATAGACACTCTATCCCTAGACTTGATGACATGTTAGATGAGTTGCGTGGGTCGACTTCCTTTACTAAAATTGACTTAATGAGTGGTTATCATCAGATTAGAATGCAACCAGGTGATGAATGGAAAACCGCTTTTAAAACTAAGTATGGTTTGTATGAAACTAAAGTATTGGTTTTATGAATGGTTGAGTAATGCCTTTGGTGGATTTATGACCTAGGTACATTTATGAGGCTTCAATGAACCGATGTTTTGCGAACCTTTCTAGGAAAATTTTCGTCGGGTTGTGATATTTTTAATGATTATACATCGTTTATAGCAAGTCGGCTTAATAATAATGCTTTGAGCATGTATAGGCTGTATTACAGATTTAGATTGACCAATTTGTATTGCTAAGCTTAAAAGTGCACATTTTGTTAGATGACTTGTAGTGGATTTTGTATAGATAGACTTGTATTTCTTGGGTTTGTTGTGAGTGCACAGGGTATTGAGGTAGATGAGGAGAAAGTGAAAGCTATTAAGGAATGGCCAACTCCTAAATCAGTTTCGGATGTGCAGAAGTTTCCATGGGTTGGCGAGTTCTTATTGACCATTTATTTAAGATTTCTCTTCGATTGCTGCACCACTCACGGAGGTAATCAAAAAGGAAGTTGGGTTTAAGTGGGGAGAGGAACAGCAGAAAGTGTTTGACACGCTAAGGGAAGTTGACATCAGCTCCTATACTTTCTTTACCTAATTTTGGGAGCATTTTTGAAATTGAGTGTGATGCTTCTGGTGTAGGAATTGGAGCAGTGCTGATGCAAGAAAAGAAGCCAATTGTCTACTTTAGCAAGAAGTTGAATGGGGCTCAATTCAATTACTCAACCTATGATAAGGAGCTGTATGCCTTAGTGAGAACAATGAATGTATGGCAACACTAATTACTGTTGGCTCAAGGGTCAAATTCTAAATCTCAGAATTTTGATGATTAAAACAAAACAAATAAATTTAAATTATATTATTTGTGCTAATATTAGTTTATGCAGAATTCTTATGGGAAGAAAACGATCAAGGCAAGTCCTACAAAAATCCATAGTGTGTGACGAAATCCGAAGGTCCTAGTGGTTAGGTATTTAGGATAGAGAGAAAATTCATCTATAAGCACATAAACCATAAGAAAATTCATCTATAAGCACATAAACTAATTTCTCTCTCATCAAAAATATTTTTCAGAAATTAGATTCTTCAAAAATAAATTCTTTTACTTGTTTTCGAAAAATATTCTTTAAAGTCAAAATGATTCAATTACCTAAAATTAAAGAGATTATGTCTCTAGCGGTTTTGGTAATAAATCATACACTTTCTTTCTTGGAAATTCCCTTTGAAGATCTAAAGAACTTTAATATATTCTCTTACCTAAAATGAAGAAAGATTGTATCTTTTCATTTTTAGTAAGTAGTATCTTTTCGAAAAATTATTTTCCAAATATATTGCTTTCGAAAATCTTTATATTTAAGGAAAGAAAGATCATTTTCTATTCTCTTACCAAAAATGATAAAATAAATTTTGGTAACTAAGATGTTCATATCTTTTAAATAAAGAAAGAAGATATTCTGATTTCAAAATGAAATATTCTCTTTCCAAAAGCGAGAGTCACATATCTCTCTATAAAAAGGAGCTTTCACGCTTTGAGAGCTTTGGCACGCTTTGAGCTAAAGGGAAGAAGAGTTTTCTTACTTCTAAGAGTATTCACTAACTTGATCACATCTTTATCTCCTTCAAAACTACTCTCTACCCCCATTATTTCTTTTCATCTTTCACACTTCACGTTATTTATCTCTTAAAAGAAAAAGAGATTTTGACTTTAACTGACTTCTAGGGAAAAAACGGTTTTGTGTTCTAAACGACTTTTCTAATACTGGAATAAACCTGTTTTTCGTGTTTGCTCTATATGGTGTGGCTTCTTTTCTCTAATCATATTTAGATTCTGTAAATCTATAGTCAGACAGGGTTTTTAATTTGATAAACAGATTGTTGTAATAGCTTAGTTAGAAGCTATTGTGAAAGAGTTTTATCAAAAGGCCAACCTTCTCCGTGAGAGAGACTTTCTAATGTCTGAATGGAGATTTATGTCTACTCTCCAAAAAACAAAAAGAGTTGCAGGTTAACTAGAACCTTTTGGAAAATTTAGTGGGCTAAAGCGGTAGTATCTAGGTGTTGATCTATTGCCTATGTTCAGCCTTGTACTGTTAGTTTGTCTCTTACCCTTGAAAAGAGATAACATAGTTGAGGATCTCAAGATGATTCTTGGGGAGTGGATGTAGGCGAGTTAGTACTGAACCACTATAAATCACTATGTTGATCTTTTTATTTCTTGAAGTTTTGCTTGATACTATTTTACTCACACTTCTGTTTATACTTTAGAAATGCTGAAGTTGTGAATGGTTTTGATATTCTGAAATTGAAATAAGTTTTATCTTCTCTGAACATTAGAACTCTGGAATTCTGCTAAAAGCGAGTATACCAAGTTCTAAACGGTTCTTTTATATTCAGCATATTTCACTATTTGGGTTTTTAATCAGTCTTCTAAACTTGATTAAAGTTTTGTGAAGTAGTTCTGATTTCGATAACTGTCTCTCACACAGTCTTTTCTGATTTGCTAAACTTTATGAGGAAGTTCTAACTACAATAGCTTTCCGTCATAAAGCAGTTCTACTGTCTCTCACACAGTCTTATATGAATTTCTAAACTTTATGAGGAAGTTCTAAATACAATAGCTGTCCGTCATAAAGAAGTTCTATATTGAATAAGACATTGTGAAGCAGTTCTAATTAATAGCTGCACTTTGCAAAGTCTATTTATAGAACATTGTGAGGAAGTTCTAATCCATAATTTCCATCAATTTATCTTCACAGTTCTTAATCCATAATTTATTTTCACAAGTTCTATATTTTTCCGCTGCACTTAGAATTCTATATTTTGTTTTTAAATTCTAAAATATTTTTAGAAAACCCAATCCACCCCCCCTCTTGGGTTGTGCCATACATATACGAGACCCACACTTACTGCCTAAGGAGTTTGTCATCCACACTGATCACAAGGCCTTAAAGCACTTGGAGGGTCAAGGTAAGCTCAACAAGAGGCATGGTAAGTGGGTTGAGTTTGTTGAACAATTCCCTTATGTAATTAAATATATGCATGGCAAAGATAATGTTGTTGCTGATGCATTGTCAAGGAGATATGTACTCATTACTGCTCTTAGTTCTAAGTTGCTTGGATTTGAGAATGTTAAGGACTTGTATGTGATGTTAAGGACTTGTATGTGACTGATTCCGACTTTGGCAATATGTATATGGCTTGTGAACATGTAGCATTTGATAAATTTTATAGACATGATGGATATTTGTTTCGGGGCAGCAAATTTTGTGTGCCAAAATGCTCTATGCGTGATTTGCTTGTACTTGAATCTCATTGTGGGTGATTGATGGGACATTTTGGGGTACATAAGACTTATGACATGCTAAACGAACATTTTTATTGGCCTCATCTGCGTAAAGATGTAGAGAAAGTTTATGATTCTTGCATTGCTTGTAAATAGGCCAAGTCTAAGTCTATGCCTCGTGGATTGTACATGCCTTTATCTGTTCCTAGTTCACCTTAGGTTGATATCTATACGGATTTTGTACTTGGTTTACCTAGGACTAGGCATGGTAGAGACAACATGTTTGTAGTGGTTGATAAGTTCAGCAAAATGGCTCATTTCATTCCATATCATAAAACTGATTATGCCATTCATGTAGCTAATTTATTCTTTAGAGAGGTGGTATATTACATGGGGTACCGCGAACTATCGGTACCGCGAACTATCGTTTCTGATAGGGATACTAAGTTCTTTTCACATTTTTGGAGGGTTTTGTGGGGTAATCTAGGTATTAAATTACTTTATTCTACTACTTGTCACCTAAAAACGGATGGACAAACTGAGGTTGTGAATAGGACTTTAAGAACTTTACTTTCGTGCTATTGTGGGTAAAAATTTAAAAACTTGGGAAGATTGTTTGCCATTTATTGAATTTGCATATAACCATATCATAAATTCTATTTTAGGTTTTACTCCATTTGAACTTGTTTATGGATTTAACCCACTAACTGTTTTGGATCTTGTTCCTTTACCTTTACATGAGTCCATTTGAACTTGTTTATGGATTTAACCCACTAACTGTTTTGGATCTTGTTCCTTTACCTTTACATGAGCTTTCTAGTTTAGATGGTGCTAAAAAGGCCGAATTGATAAAGTCTTTACATGAAAAAGTTCGAGCGAATATCGAAAAGAGGAACAAACAGTATGCTAACAGGCGAATAAAGGAAGAAAGAAGCTAGTGTTTGTGCCAGGAGATTGGGTTTGGTACACTTTCGGAAGGAGAGGTTTCCCAACCAATGGAAGACTAAGGTTGACGTATATGGAGATGGTCGATTCCAAGTCTTGGAGCGTGTTAATGACAATGCCTATAAGATAGACTTACCAAGTTAGTATGGTGTTTTCACTACTTTTAATAGTAATGATTTGTCTCCTTTTGACATGGATGCAGACTTGAGGACAAATATTTTTTAGGAAAGGGGGAATGGTACGGATCCACTACCACTCATCAATAGAAGCATGGAGAACAACATAGGAGATCCGTTGGTGCTTCCCAGTGGGCCAATTACACGAAGCCGTGCCAAGTGTTATGGGCAGCTATGTCCTCATATGTTCAAGACCAAGTTTCACAAGAGCTTCATGACCAAGTGTTTAACAAGTGTTGTGTGGAACTTGAAGGCACAACTAGGCTTCTAACTAGGCTTCTTGTATATTGGAAGGCAAGTGTTAAAGGAGAAGAAATGCCTGTGCTGAGTACCATGCCTAGGCCGTACTAGAGTCTAAACCCTTGGAGGCTTGTGAAGTGTGGAGAAGTCACGCCCTGGCTTTGTGTTAGGGCTTGAGTTGGGACGTGGTTTTATCCTTGAAATTGATTATTTTGGGTTTAGCCCTTTTGTTGTCTTTGTAAATGGGCTTTTGTTGATGGGTATTTTGTATTAGGTTTAGCCAATTATGTTAGTTTCTAGTAATAATACTATTGTCCTTCTTTGTAAAAGAAAACCAACTTTTGATCAAATTGAACTAGCAAAAATTGTTTCATGCTTTGCTATGTCCTTTTTGCTTAAGTAGACCTTATCAAAAACTTGTTGTGGGGCATTTTAATCCTTTTTGTTCTTATCTCGATTATTGGTGTTTACATTTCCTTATAAACGAGGGTGCCAATAGAGGGGAAAAATTTTTCTTCATTCTTTGGGTCTTGATCCCACTCGATTAGGGGTTCTAGGAATTCCATTTCCTTTAGGTTTTCCGCATCAAGAACAAAGAATGTTGAATTTATTGAAGAAAATGCAAACATTTTCAAATGGTCTTCTATCTTAAAATTAATCCAACTAATCGCATTATAAAAATTAGATTCAACGATCAATGGACAATCTTTGAGTGGTGAAATGAGGAAATAAATTAAATGCTTTAAAAAAATAACAAGTAACTGCTGCTTCATTAGAGTCTTAAGAAACCACTTGAGTAATTCAAAAAAAACCAAACAACCTAACCTCGCCCCTTTATCATTTCTGAGCAACTACTGACTCCAGAAGGTCCCCAAGTTTGCCTTTAAGAAGATCTATCAAATGATTTGGCATAGTTTTTTGCTAGGTTTAAACGGGTTTTTTCACTTGTGTTTTCAAGAAAAATCCAAAACTGATTTACAGGTTTGGTTTAGCATAATAAAATAATTTTCGATTTGAATTTCATTGGTTGGAATAAAAAAATTTAGTTTGTTTTAATGAAAATTCTATGAAATTAAATTTTCTGGTCATTTCAATCTTCACCCCTTATAAAAATTCATCCTCAAATTTTAGAAAGTAAACCAAGTAAGGTATTATATAAAAAATAAAGAGCATATAAGGGTAATGAAAAGGAAAATAAGTTTAAGTTCGATTTCAATCAAAAACTCATGGAGTTCCTCTAATCGTTGCTATCACTCAAAAGGTAACTGTTATTACCTAATCCAAACTAGTTTCCATATGCTAATTAAATTATTTCTATATGAATGTAAAAATTCTAAAACTATAATTTAAGATGCACTTAATTAAAATTAAACCAGTCCATATTCTAACTAATCAGCACTACAAAAACAAGCTTACAAGATTCTCACTCATTTTCGGTTTTAAAAAGCTAAGTATTAATATAAAGCTTAGAAAGTCCTGACAATTGAATCTAAAATATCATCTTTTTAAAATACTCACTCAATTATTCACAAACCTTCATTAAAAATTACTTAGTGCATCTATAACACATTAAAATTAATCTTTCTTTAAGTACAATCGTTTGAGTCCAAACTCAACAATTCCTTATTATCTAGCTCCAATGCCTAGTATTGACTACCCTTCCCATTCCTATATTTTGAACTAAAACTCCCATATTTTTCCTTACCATAGATCCAACATTTCAGATTTTGGTCCTTAATAATAAATGCTCTTAGTTATATCTGTGGATTTATAAAACTTAAGAGTAGTATTTACCGCATTACCATCATTTAAATTCAATTCAATATATATTCAATGTTCCTATCTCATTCCGTCTTTAAGCCTATTAATCTTATTCTCCAAAATCTTTCCTTTGAAAATTCTAATTACCAGTTCCACAAGTAATCACTTCAAAATGGCTTAGTTAACTAGCCCCAATAATATATAGACAATTTTCCAAAAAGACAAAGCATTTATATATAGTCATTAATAATATATTTTCAAAAAGCATAAATAGGCAATTCTCCGAGTGACTTAAATCATTAATGTAAATAAAGCTTAAAATCAAAATTGAAATCTTACATGCAAAAGTGCAAATAGACAGGCAGTTAAAAAGCACTTCAATATTTCAATAAAACAAACCGAAGGGACTTCAGGTGGCAATTCCAACGCTTGAAGCATAAGTTATTGAGTACCTTTAGGTCATTCAAAATTCCACTTAATTTAAACCCCCAAATGTGCTCATAAAAGATTCAAGGGTTTTACACATGAAAATTACCTATTCCGTTAACTTCCAAAGCATCCAACAATCAACTATATAACCATTTTCAATTCCAACCTATGCTTGCTTACTAGTCCATCAATAAAGGATAATTAGAGTACTCCTTATTTAATTATTTCCGTCTACTTGGTTTCTTTTCGTACTAGCGAATCATTGTTAATATGTTTTATTAACCTAATCATCAATATTTTTAAACCTAACATTTATTACTTGCCCGCTAAATATTCACTTTTACCTAATACATTAAATATGAATATCTTCAATAAAATTTCTTAACTTTTGACCTTAAATGCCTACCTTACAAATCCAAATGGCAATCAAGTCAATGCTTAATAACTCCTTATTGTCCTAATTTATATTCACTATTAGCTCTGCACTCTTTTCTTTGTCCACATCCTGGATTAAAATTTTCACTTATTCTAAGAATTTAAATAGAGTCTGAATTAAACTAAGGGTTTGGTTCTACATATGGGACTTTTTTTAACTTAAGATAAACATCTAACTATTACTAACTTATGTCAGTTGATGTTCAAACTCACCTAATTTTCATATGTCATTTTAGTTCAAATGCAATCTTTTCTTTTTTTTTTTATTTAAGTTTAGCAAAGGTATTTATTCTTCAAATTTTAATTTGTCACTTGCTTCTAAATTTAATACTTATTACAAACTTTTATTCATACATATTTCCTTATACCCTTAAACTATCGCAAGTCATTCCTAATGTTATCTTTTTCATTTAAAGCATTAAAGAGTCCTGTACTCTAGATATGGCTACAATTTGACTTTTATACCAAAAGAAATGTCCTTCTTTCAAAACCTTTTAAACCTTCTTATTCTTAAACTTGACTTTAAGCTCCAAATATTTGTTTAACTTGTTATCATTTATTAATTATTTACTATTCATCTTATTCTAGCAATCCAATAACAAATCACAACCAAATTGTATTACTAATAATCAGTTGGTAATAGTTCACGTGTAATAAGTAGGTAATCTATTATCGATATTACTTCTATAGGTATCCAAATCCATTAATCTGCATATGAATGAAAATCCTATTTATACTCTAAACAATTCTACTCACTAACAAGAAAATAGAGTTCAACATGAAAAATAGTTCACTGGGTGATCAAAGCCAATTTCCACTAACCCATCAAGGTATTGCTCCTATTCATGTCTAAGGAAATGATTCCGCTTTAACACTTAATCCTGTTGTCCACTACTATCACCTCAAATCCTTAATTACTTCTTTTTATAGTCTATTAGTTTCGCCAAATAGGTATGGTTTTTCCTTCACAGGGTTTTAGTGCGTCCAGCAGCATAATAACGCGCCCATTTTTCTGTGTTTTGAAATAGTAAATGCGATAATCCTAACTTATTGAATCGAGTCCGCCTCTCGCGGTAGACTGCTCGACAATATATACCGGAGCTCGCGGGCGCTGGAGGGGAAAGTATTAGTGTGCCCAATTAGAGTTTAAGAGTGGATGGTGAGAGAAAGGGATGTACTAGAACCCGATACAATGAATAAGTATTATATTTATGCATATGTAAGCAAAAGATCAAAGTATAAGGTTTAGGACTTTAGCTTGTGCACCTAAAATATTAGCTGCGAGGTATTCAAGTTTAACCTATTGTAACAATTTGAGGTAACCAATTTAGTAATTTTTACAAACACACAAATCAATGAATTTTGGAGCCTACCGAGACTTCCATCACTTTCCCATTTTCATCTTTATCTTCTTTAATCTCCTTTACTCACCTTCTTATTCTCCATCTACTTCTTCTTATCTCCATTAATTTTAATGGTAGTTAAAGCCATTAATTCAACTTCTATTTTATCCAAGTAAGAATTTCTTGAAGCTCTATTTATTCCAACCTCTAAATTTTAAGTGATATTTTAGATTAACAGTGCAGTGAGAGTTTCTTTGTAGCTTGGTTATAATGCGGTAATGAGCGAGAGAGTGAGTGAGATGAGAGAACATATGATAAAGCACACGCTACCCACCTCTTCTCGAGAACGTGTGTTTGAGTGAAGGTTGATTATTCGGGTGTTACCTCTCCAGTGTGTGTTACAACTGTGTGCGTGTCGATGGGAGAGCGTTCTTTTTTGTGAGTTGATCTGATAATGAAAGCACATGTGAGTACTGAATTAGGTGTTAGATAGTGAGTAAAGTGAGTAGCGCGTAGTTCGTGGAAATGCGGTGGAAAGAGCAATTTGATGAAAAAATGAATAAACGTATGACTCGCAGAGATATATATAGATATTATGGAGGTTAGTTAGCGAGATGTTAGCTCGCTCTCTCGCTCGCGCACCCACTCATGGTTTGATTGCTGGTGAGGGTGGATCGGCGTGGTGCATTTTAACCCCTAATTTAATATGCAGGAACTCTCACGCCACGCATATAGATGTTGAGAGTTATTTGTTCCTTCTATGGTGTGTAGCCTGTCCATGGGTTTTTGAAATCACCCTAAATCGGGAATTATAATATGAGGAGACGTACCGCACCGAAGAAATAGTACATGACGGGCTCGAGCTGTGAACCGTTATAGAACTACCGATGAAGTTCGCGCAGGCTGGAAACGGGCGACTCGCGCTCGCGAATTTCATGTCGCGTCGGCGAATTGTGGCCTTGTAAACCTCTCTGACATCTCACTTCGCGTGCTTCTCCGCGCTCATGAATTTTAAATGTCACGCTGTGACTTGTGGTTCTGATGCTCTTTTGGACCTCTTTTTCTATGCAAAAATTGTATTCCCTTTGCTCAAAATTGTATTCCTAAAATCGAGTTTTAAAACAAAAGACAACATGAGCAAATGTATCAAAACAAAATGCAATCATGCAAATGATTGAAACTACATAAACAAAGTTGCCGCTTTGCGAGGCTATCAGGCATACAGGTAAACAGTATGGTTTATGAATTATGAAAGCAAGTTTAATGTGCTTTTGTGTTATATCTATTGACAATAGACCGATAATATGCTCCATTGAAGGTTAAAGGTAGAAAAACCACGTAGATAAAGGCTATGTCGCGGACCATAGGATAGCACCATCTGCGCCCATACAGTTTTGTTAATCCGGCTACAGGCCGTTGAGTGGATATGATATATTGGCCATATGCAGCCCAGTAGTCAGTATTATCCAGTTTAATAATAGTACGCTCTTATCAGTTTTTTTCTTTGGTTTCACTATAATCTTATGGAGCTATACAGTTATCTTGACTAAAACATTGCTTAAGTTAATACAGCCATAATGAACAACAAAGTACGATAATGAAAGTATCATGGATATGTGTGGCTTACAATATTTATGTTATCCATATGTGAATTACAAATGTTTAATTTATACATATGCATGTGCTTACATGTTCTTTTATTCGTTGAAGATTATCCACTGAACTTTTAATAAAAGTTGCAGAATTCATACCATCATAAGAAACATCAACGGTAAGATCATGAAAAGTATAATGTTATGTGTGCTTTACAAGTTTATTTATTTAGTTTCTTAATGGAGCCATACAGTTTATGAGATTTTATTATTTATAACTTTAATACGATGTTTGACTAAAAAAGTAACATAAGTCATAAAGCAATAATGAACAGCAAAGACAATGAAATATATGTTATTGTGTGCTTAACATGTTTATTTATTTAATTCATACAAACATAATGAACCAGCAGGTAAGATCAATGAAAGTATCATGATATGTGTGATTAAATGTTTATGTAAAGGAGTTATTGAAGATAATAGGAACTAATTATTTATATTATGAATTAAAAAGTTTTATTCTTTGCTATAAAGGTACATTTATGTTGAAAATTTAAATGATTCTAAGATTACCAATGATTTTATGAAAATTTGTATTTTTAAGTAAGTTGGCCAATCCAGCACTTTTAAGCTTGTGAATTATGGCACCACTGGAGTTTTATAAACTCAGCGCGTTGAATTTTTAGCAAAACGCGTAGGTTGAAGATCGTGGTTTGCTACTTGAAAACTTGAAAGAGTACTAATTCAAGCAGAAGTGACTAATTCGGTTGTAGTGAATTGAGAGTTATATAATTAAGAATTATTTGGCATGCATAATTATTACTTTTTTTTTAGAAGCTTTAATGTGATTGATAATATAAGTGAAGCATGTAATTATTTTGGGCGTAGGTATTATGGAGATAAGAATGATACTTATGAAATGGTTTGAATATGAAATATTTTAAAAAATAGTTTTGGGTAATGATTAGTTTTCATGAAGAACTTGATATATAATACATGAATGCCAATTAATTGCTGGATATTAAAATGCTAAATTGAGGATTTATAACAGTTTATGAAAAATATTATAAAAGTGTTATTCGGTGTTTATGAATGATATTATTTAGAAGATGTTGGAAGTTTGGAGTTTAATTAGGAGTGTTTTGTATTCATATTTAGCATACAAATATGATATCAGCATGACATGACATAAGTTTCAAACCAGATTGTAGCGCCTCGGCTTCGTTCATTCCGGGTTTAATGGGTGGACCGGGAAGGGAATGTTACAAAAATTTTGGTAAATCAAAGCCTAGCTTATCAGTTCTCAGACTATATATGTATAAATGTAGGAATTTATCTGTTTTGCAGTCAGAGTAATGATAATTTAAGTTAATGACATGGCACATTGGTTTTGAATTGGAAATATCTACTAGCCATTAGAGAATGGTTTCGTGGTAAAGGCGGAGTATATATTGAGGA
>NW_023590991.1:135284-152278 GCF_014843425.1 Jatropha curcas
ATTGTCAATGCCGGACTCAAAACAGTCCGGCCGGACCGAAGGCCATTTGGACATTTACTGGAAGTATTCAATATGGTACTTGAAACGGTCCGAATTTCACAGCGATCGCAAAAAACCGGTCCCGGAATATTTTTTGAGGTCCGAAATTTCCCGGAAGAAGCCTCGCGAACGAAAAAAAGAGAGAAAAAAGAGAAAGGCACGCCATGCCCGCCCAGTCTAGGCGGGCACGGCGCGCCCCTCCCACAGCTCTGTAGCGCGAGCCAATGCCCGCCAGTCTAGCAAGGGCACGCTCCGACCCAGCATGGGCGGCACCGCCAGCCAAGCATGGACGCGGCAGCGCCGGCCCGCCCTCTGAGGGCAGGCAGGCGCGCCCGAGGAGTGCGTTTTTTCTATAAAAAAAAGAGGCTCTGGGGGCTCCAGTTTTGAGGGCACTCAGTCTTGTTGATGACGCTCCTTCTTCTACGCTCCTGCGTTCTTACTTGCTTTCTTGCATTTTTATTTTAATTTTATTGCTCTTTTGTGGTGATACTTGGTCACGAAAATTAAAATTAATTTAAAATTCCCTTGAACGAGAGAGCTTAACCTGGAGTTAAGAAGTGGCCATCGATTAAATCAAGGTACATGAACTAAACCGTTCGGCCTATTGTTAATTTAGCACTTCATGCATGTTTCTCTTCTACTCCTCCTAATTCTACAACTGCAATAAATGCATTCACGTCATCTTTTAGAAGTAAATTGCCTCAATTAAATAAATAGGCTAAATGCCCCGGTTTAATATAAATTTAATCGTGTATGTTAAACTAAATCGACAATATTGGCTAAAAAGCCTAAGTAATCAATAACTATGGGCGAAATTGCTTTATTCGAACAAAGTCCGGCTTAAGTCCAATTAGTCAATAAATATGTGGCCGAAAATAGCCGTTAATGTAAACATGTTTCTTGGGCAATAAATTGCCTACATTGCAAATCAATTAATTCAACTTTTGGCAAAATAAAAATTGCCATAAAGTAGATAACCATTTCTGAGCGGACAAATCGCTTAAATCAAATATTTTGGCTTCAAAAGGCCTCAAACAATTGCTTTTTGGCAAATAAATTGCCTTTAAGTCAACCAATTTTTGGCGACCAATCGTTCCCAATCCGATCCAATTTTGGCAACTAAATTGCCTAAATCAACTTTTTGGCTAAAAGCCTGAAAATCAATCATTTTGGCGGACCAAATCGCCTAAAATCAATCATTTTGGCACCGGAATTAGCCCTAAATCAATCTTTTGCTAAAAGCCATAAATCAACATTTGGCCAATCAAATGCCTAAAATCAAAAATCAAATCAAATCTTTTGCAAAATGCCAAAACAAAATGCACAAAGCATACACACACTCAATGCATTAAGCATACCCATTCAAAGCACCTTCAAAGAAGGCCTATCCCGAACTACGTTGACTCTTGATCTCTGCCATTCAAACCGGAAAGTACGTAGGCACGTTTGGGATTCTAACCCGAGCGCAAGTCGCAATCCACTTAAATGGTTCAAAATTACAATTAATCACTTGCAAAGCATCATCATGTTAGGTTTTGTCAGCATGACATAGTCTCCAGGATCCATCTCGGGGTTATGCTACACCATGCCTTAAACATTGGGTTAATTAATCTAATAATTAGGGTTAATTTAAAATTGGAGATCACTTAGGGTTTATTCCTATTTAACCCTAAAAAATTAACAAAGACCAAGTGCGCCGACTCATACATCACGTGCGATTTCTACCCTGTCACATGATTCATATGCTATGATATTTTGGGGAGGGGTTCACAGAATAATATATGACATTAAGAAATTAAAGAAAAGAATTTATGAGAAAGTTTCCTATATAAAGAATATATATTACTTATCGTTTAAAAAGAATGTGGTAATTTTTGTAAGTTGTAAGTCATTGGAAATATTGGTTGAAGTTGGTGAAAGTGGTGGGGGGTTTTGATAAGATACCTAAAGAGTTTTTTGATTTAGAATCTATTAGCTTTGTGAAAAGAATGTTTTTGATTGGGCCTACTAGCATATTGAAACGTGGTGTGGGGTGCGATGAGTGAGATTGATTTTGTTATGTGAAGCTAGGTCATATCGAGGGTTACAGCCCTTATACAATAGCAGACGTCGTGCTTGATGTGTGATGGGCGGTGGTGCTTTCATAGGCCATGGTGGTGCTCTTCAATAGCCACGATTGTGTTGATGCGGGGTGGGGATGCTGTTATAGGCCACGTTGATGCTTTTCATTAGGCCACGATCAGATTCTGCTTATGTCATTTCTGTATTAGTAACGAGCCTTAAACTAAAGAATTAACATATTTGTATTTATAATCGTCTTATTACTTTCAAAGATATTTGAATTAAGACCGAATTGAGATCATATTATTTTAGTCAAACCTTTACTTTGGAAATTAATGATTATTGTTATCAAATGGAATTTTTCAAAAGCAGTGATATTCCGGACATGGTTTTACAAATAAATAGTATAATGTATTGCGTATAGATAAATGTCAAAAGTAATGGATTTTAATAAATGTAAATGTAATGGTGATATTCTCTTTATGTTATTAATCAATAGTTTATTTGACATTTCTTTTGCTACAATGTACATGTATGTTTGAAATTTTTAATGATTTTATGTAATTTGTTGTTTTAAAGTAGTTTGTCATCGAAACTTAGTAAGTATTGTGAATTATGAGCACCACTGAGTTTTATACTTAGCGCGTCGATTTTTATCATGCGCAGGTTTAAAGGAAACTGTGCGTTTTGTGCTTGAAGGACTAGAAGCAGTAGCCATCCAGAGCAGAAGTGACTATTTGTGGTAGTAGTAGATTGAAAATTTATGTAAGAAGAATTACTGGCATGTTATAAGTATTATAATTTTCAGAGATTGTGTTTATTGGCATTATAACTTCAGCATGTAATTAGCAATTTATGTTGTGTATATTATATTCGGAGATAAGCATAAGATTCAGATACTGAATGTATTTAAGTGATTGATTATTAAAATGTTATTTGAGGAAATTATTGTAGTTATGAAAATTTAGAAGTGCTATTGGGTTGTTTATTGGAAGTTTGTTGGGGTTGGAGTTTTTGAATTTGGGAGTGCTTTGTATTTCATATGTTGGCCAAACTTCTATTTTTAGGGGAAACTCTTGCAGTTTTTCTGTAGGACTCTCCAAAATCATTTTTCAAAAACAAAAATATTATTACTGCTAAACTTGTGAGATACTCAATCCACTTCTGTTCATAATATGGAATTGATTTATTATGAGGTTAGGACGGTGCTCCAGCACCCGAATGTTGGCATCCACCGTCGGGTCTTTTCAGGATTGGGCTGGGTGTTACAAGAGATAATTCAACCCCTTGGCTTATAAATACGGCGCCTCCCCCAATTTCAAGCAAACCTCTTGTTGCTTGATTGAGCACTTCTCGCAGCATTTTTTCTTTTTAAACGGGGGGGGGGGGGGGGGGGGGGGAAATTTTTCTAAAATTTCGTTTTCCTCCCCCCTTTTGGGCCCAAAAACGATTCTAAGGCAATATAGTTTCGACTGTTGCTCTTTCTTCCTTAGCTTGAGCCAAAAGCCCGACTTTGGTACTCAAAGTTCAATCATTTCAACTTTCCATCACACTTTGATCTCTTCCTAAGGCATCAAAGATACTATTAATTAATATTATTAATAATCTAAGGATTGATGATATTAAAAAGCTATATTAGGGTCCTCGTTTCCCATCCTGGCATTATATTTGGAGGAAGAATTGACCTCTTTAATCATTACAAAGCACCGCTGGAATTTTCTAAAGCCGCAAGCTCGCACCACCTGACCCTCAAACCCCTCAACTAGGGTATAAATACAAAACTCAATCTGTTGTCCATTAAGGTTCCGTCCATCTAGCAACCCTTATAAACTATTTAAGCCCGTCTGTCTAGCATATAACATGCTTTAACCTAGTCTGTCTGTGTTTCGTCGGAAAAATTCCCCCGAAGGACCCGAAACATCCTTTTTTTGATTTTTGATAAAATATTTTTATTTTGGATTGCGACGCCGATTAATCGCGTCTCTATAACAATTTGAGTCGCCGCCCATTGTTTAGGACATATTGGGACCGTTTTTTATAAAAATGACTCCATTTTCAAACCCAATTTGTTTTAAGGCCAAACATTTATTAAAAAGATGGTCAGCGCACCAATGCGATTTCTGGGCAAGGGAAATTGGGTATGCCGGCCCCGTTGGAGCCGACTCCCGGAAAACCGCCTCTATTATTAACCTATGATTTTCTAATTTTATGTTTAGTTAGAAAAGCCAAATTATTATATTTATTTAAACCCAACCTAAATAAATCGGGGACCGAGTTTCCATATTTGCGAAAATTATTTAATCGTCCCCAAACAAATCTAATTATCACATAGCAATTATTTCCAAATAAAACAATAACCAAAAGCAATTAAAAACAAATAAATAAAAGGACCCGCTCTTACCTTATGGTTCAAGGCGGGCGACAAACCGAATCCAAAAATATATGAATATATAAGTCGAATCAAAAATTTTAAATCCATAACTAATAAAATAAAAACCATACATAATTGTTATTAAATATTCTAAATCACATTTGAATTTTTTATTTTTTAGTTTAAGTTTCATTTTTGCATTCAACCAAAAATAATAAAATTCATACAAATAAATACTATTATAATCACATTTAATAATTTTAAGCTTAATTAAACTATTTAAATCTATTCATAAATTGGCCATTTTTCAGATTTATTTAAAAAATCAATTATATTTATGTGTGATTTTTTTTTTTCGGCCTCAATGAACAGTGCTTAAAATAGTATTGAACAGTGCCTGTTGAATAGTGCTTAAATAGTGCGCCTGGCGCGAACAGTGTATTTCCGGAAAAATTAAGAACAGTTACTGTTCTCGATGAACAATTACTGCTCACGCATGAACAACTGCCATATTTATTATTATTATTTTTATTAGAATTATTTTTAAGTGACTTTTTATGATTTAGGGTTATATAAAATGGCCAAATAACTAAATATAACTATAATTTAAAGATAACTTAAATTACTAAAACCATAAAAATATATAAACAACACAAAAAATATGTAAATAAAATAAAAGTTATGTAAAGAAACAAAAGTGTTAAGAAAATTACCTGATCCTCAGATTGGAAAGATTGTGAATGGATCAAACAGAATTCTCCCAGAAGCTTTGTTTCCAAGGATTTTAAGTGTGTTTTCTTTGTGAATATTTTTTTTATTTTTTTTCTCTTTTTATGGTTTTAATTCACCTAAAATTAATGTCTAATGCCAATTTTCCTCCAAATTAAACTCACAGGAGCTTTCTGGAGTGGAGAATGTGGCTGCTGGGTATTTTTTTAGGGTTTTTTTTAAGATTGCCTGAAGTTCCCCCCCTGTGTTAGTGAAGAAGAGATGAATTTATAGGGTAGGTTATTACTTGTAGCAACAGGAACTGTAGCACCACGGCTACTTGTAGCAAACGGCTACTGTAGCACGCTCTTTTTTTTTTTTTAAATTTATTTTTATTATTATTTATTTTTTTATTTATTTTATTTAAAATCCTTGGATTAAAAGGCTTCCAGATAGCATTAGAGTCTAGCTCCTCGTTCCTCATCGACTCCGACGGCATAAAAGATGAACGAGCCGGTCAACAGGCCCACACTTTATCATTAATTGATTTTAAACAAGTTAATGTTTTAAAGTGTCACTGACGCCTATCGATCTTGGTGAATCTGGTGATTCATCCTATCAAACTCGGTCTATGTTAAAGTGGTCCACTGACGCGCCTTCGATCTTGGGTTGAATCTGGTGATCATCTTCAAAGCTCGGTCTGATTGGCTTGAAGATACCTTCTAAGCTCGGTCTGATTGGCTTCAAGGATTTTGATTTGAATTGATTTGATCATCTGGTCACATCCAAAGCGCAGTCTGATCGGCTTTGTCGGCTCCCGTCGGATCTGTGACAATCTCCAAAACTCGGTCTGATTGGTTTTGAAGATACCTTCTATGCTCGATCTGATTGGCTCGAAGGATTTCAATTTGAATTGACTTGATCATTTGGTCACGTCCAAAGCTCAGTCTGATCTGCTTTGTCGGCTCCCGTCGGATCGGTAAAAATCTCCATCTCCAAAACTCGGTCTGATTGGTTTTGAAGATACCTTCTAAGCTCGGTCCGATTGGCTCGAAGGATTTCAATTTGAATTGACTTGATCATCTGGTCACGTCCAAAGCTCAGTCTGATCGGCTTTGTCGGCTCCCGTCGGATCGGTAACAATCTCCAAAACTCGGTCTGATTGGTTTTGATGATACCTTCTATGCTCGGTCTGATTGGCTCGAAGGATTTCAATTTGAATTGACTTGATCATTTGGTCACGTCCAAAGCTCATTCTGATCGGCTTTGTCGGCTCCCATCGGATCGGTAACAATCTCCATCTCCAAAACTCGGTCTGATTGGTTTTGAAGATACCTTCTAAGCTCGGTCTGATTGGCTTGAAGGAATTTGATTTAAATTGATTTGATCATCTGGTCACGTCCAAAGCTCAGTCTGATCGGCTTTGTCGGCTCCCGTCGGATCAGTAACAATCTCCAAAACTCGGTCTGATTGGCCTTGAAGTTATCCCCGAAGCGCAGTCTGATTGGCTCGAAGGATTTTGATTGATTATCTCCAAGGCACGGTCTAATTGGCCTTGAAGTTACCTCCGAAGCGCGGTCTGATTGGCTCGAAGGATTTTGTGATCATCTCCAAAGCACGGTCTGATTGGCCTTAAAGTTACCTCGTCCGGCTTCAAGAGGGTTTTGAAGAGAATACCAAAGCAACAGTGTAGTTTCGCTTTGTTGTTCACGCTACCTCAGCTCAGTATAATCGGCTTCAGAGGATTGAAAAGAGTCCAAAGCAACGGTGTAGTCCCGGCTTTGTTGTTCAACTCTCCCTCAAACTCGTATAATCGGCTTTCGAGGATTTGGAAAAAGAATGCAAAGCACGGTATAAATCGGCTTGGTTGTTTTCATCTCCCTCAGCTCGGTGTAGTCGGCTTCAGGCTTCAGAGGGTTTGAAGAGAATCCAAAGCACGGTGTAGTCGGCTTTGTTGTTCACCTCCTCAGCTCGGTATAATCGGCTTCAGAGGATTTGATAAGAGTCCAAAGCACGGTGTAGTCGGCTTTGTTGTTCACCTCCTCAGCTCAGTGTAGTCGGCTTCAGAGAGTTTGAAAAGAATGCAAAGCACGGTATAATCGGCTTTGTTGTTCACCTCTTCAGCTCGGAGTAGTCTGCTTCAGAGGGTTTGAAGAGAATCCAAAGCACGGTGTAGTCGGCTTTGTTGTTCACCTCCTCAGCTCAGTATAATCGACTTCAGAGGATTTGAAAAGAGTCCAAAGCACGGTGTAGTCGGCTTTGTTGTTCTTGTTTTGTTCACCTCCTCAGCTCGGTAATAATCGGCCTCAGAGGATTTGAAAAGAATGCAAAGCACCGGTATAATCGGCTTTGTTGGTTTCATCTCCTCAAGCTCGGTTGTAACGTTCCGGCTTCAAGAGGGTTTGAAGAAGAATCCAAAGCACGTGGAGTCGGCTTTGTTGTTTCACCTCCTAGTCTCGGTAATACAATCGGCTTCAAGAGGATTGAAAAGAGTCCAAAAGCAGAGGTGAGAGACCAAAGCACGGCATAGTCGGCTTGGTTGTTTACTTCCTCCGCTCGGTGTAGGCTGCTTCAGAGGGTTTGAAAAGAGTGCAAAGCACGGTATAGTCGGCTTTGTTGTTCATCTCCTCAGCTCGGTATAATCGGCTTCAGAGGATTTGGTATAGAGATTGTCTTGATCGCAATACACCATCATTAATCAAGAAAAGATCCAAGCGGCTTCGCAATACACCATCACGGCTTGGTGGGATTTGAGATTGTCCTGATCGGCTTCGTAATACACCATCATTAACCAGGAAAGGATCCAAGCAGCTTCGCAAAACACCATCACTGCTCGGTGGGACCAAATGACTTCTTGAAATCATCACCGGTTGACCTGAAAATACTTTCAAGAGAAAAGGAGCAATTTCTGTGGTACAAACAGATTTTGCCTTTGTTAAAATGTTATCAGAGCATCAACAGCTCCCCATGCATCATAAACTTTGAAATTTGAATTTTGCATCAGACAAAAGATTAGGACAAAAGATTTTATTTTTGCCCCCAGTCCGGAATTCCGTCCCGAGACCAAAAATAGTATCTTTTAAGCAAACCTTGAAAACTTTATTATCATTTTCTCCTTTTTTTTATTACTTTTATTTTTTTTATTTTCAGGTATACACTTCCTGATGCGGTGTTGAAAGGAAACTTACCCGAGGGTATTTTGGCGAATTTGGTGATTTTGTCCCCTGCGTGGCGAGCCGCACACCGACTCCAGATTGATTGATTGATTTTTTTTTTTGATTTTTTTGATGATTTGATTTTTTTTATAAATAGTTCCAGTAGTTCTCTCTTTATTAATTCCTATTTCCTGCACTTAAAGACAGCAAAAGACAACAACAAATCTTTTCTTTCGAATTTATTTGCTGGATTAGCATTTGGATCTCCTGCCCTTGGATTAGGAAATGAAAGAACATTAAAGTGGATTATTTAACTAATGGAAGGAAATTTACATTTGTGACAAAAAAGGAATGGGGTGACCATTTTATCACCTGCAATATTCAGAAAGAAATAAAAAATATGCAACTCCGTCATGTATGCATGAACCTATCTAAATGTTAGGTTTTTTTATCGATCCTTCCAAGGAAACCACTGAGAAAGTAGCCTTTGACTTCCTGATCGCCGTCTAACCGAATCCAACACTCAGGCATGATCATCAGGCAAAAACCTTCAAAGCAAGTGAGCCAATTCTGACCAACAAAGCAGAGAGGAAGGTCTTGTAATCAACAATCATACTCCCGGAACAAAAGGGAAGAACAATATGAAAATCAAGCTCTTAATTAATCTTACTTCTTTTTTTTTTTTTAGCATTATTATTTTTCCCTTTTTTTTTCTTTTTTTTTTCTTCTTTCTTTTTTTTTTTTTTCTTTTTTTTTTTTTAATTACCAATAGTATTCGTTTATTCTAAACTACTCAATTCGCTTATTTTCTTCTATCAGGTTGATGGTAATTGAAGCAACCAGTCACAATTGTCACAAGTTGCATGCATAAATTTCGATTTTAAAAATAAGCACCATTGCGTTGGGATGCCTCAACTTTTTTTTTAATTTTTATTTTAACTATTTTTATTTTTTATAAAACTCTAACTTTTGCCTAGGACTAGGTCGCGCCGCCTTTAAGCAGGTTTTTTTTCAACCTAGCGACTTCATTCTTTTTTTTTTTTTTTTCTTTTTTTTTTTATTTATTTTATTTTTTTTAATGATTGAAAAAACCATCAATCTCAGATCAAGAACCTTTCTTCATTTGGTGCTTGATTGAGGAATCCGACCAAAAAGGGTTTTTTTTTTTCATTTGGTCTTGATTGAGGATCCGACCAAAAGGTTTTCCTTCCGTAGTGACCAATTCAGCTGCATCCTTGGCCAACAGCTTCTGAATTCTGAATGTTTCATGCCAGTTGGGTCTGAATTTCCTTTTAGGATGACATCTGCTTGGAGGTAAAAACCATTGCCTGTAATTATGTGATGAGGAGCACCATAGCGATAGAAGATGTTCTGTTCGATAAATCTAGCCACCTGTTTGGCATTCAATGAATAAAACAGACTTTTGAAAAACTCACTTTCGGCTCCTTTTTTATTATTATTTTTTTATTTTTTTATTTTTATTGTTATTATATATATATTTTTTTTGGAATAACATCTCATTCTTGCAGCACTGAGCACTGTGAAGAGGGAAGTCATCTTTAGGCAAGGCTTGTTAACTTTCTGTAGTCCGACACAGGACTCTTAAGTCGACACAGACTCTTAGCCTCCCATCCTACTCAAGCATAGGGACTATGTTTGCTAACCGCTCAAGGTAATGCCAGCCTTCAAGAAACCTGCATTTAGCTGCTTCAAAATCTTTAGCCTTGATATTATCTTGCCACTTTGGTCTGACCCGTTTTCTTGGCTTGATATTCGGATCAGTAGGGGTGAAATGCTCTGCAATTAACTTGTCAATCCCCGGCATATCAGCATAACTCCGGGCAAAGATTTTTGAATTCCTCTTGATGCATCCTTGGAGATCCTTTTTGAGTTCAAGCTTAAGGTCCGATCTGATTTCGATTATTTTGAGATCTTCGGTGGTGCTTAGGTTAAAAGCGAAATAATGCAATGCATTTATGCCAAATATGTGTGTGGTATAATCAACACCATAAACATGACAATCAGGAAAACGAGAAAACAAGTAATCAAAATTCACTTCTATTGATTAAAATGGTAAATGAGATTTATCCAGATTGTTCCCAAAGCAATATTCAGAAAAACAAAAATAAAACAGGGTTAAGAGCTTGTTCAATATAGCTACTTCGTCGGCACCGGGAGTATCCTCGGTCTTTGGAGCAGCTTTTTCTTTCACCTTTGTGCACTTTGACATTTTTAGCATCTTCCTCTAAGCTTCCTCTGCATCTTCCGTTGCAGTCATCCCGAATGTTTAGCACACACGAATGTTTAGCACACATCCTCTCTTCCAACCCCGCCTCTGCCAATATCAGCTCTTTAGGCAAACTGCTTCCAACTGCATTAATTGATCCACCTGTTGGGGACTTATGAGGTGGATAGTTATACTGATACTGCGGCAGAGGATTATTCCATGTGCTCGGCTTATTACGCTCATTAGGCTTAATGATCTTCCCACTATCTATCAAATCTTATATAGCGTCCCTGAGATAGCGTCCCTGAGCTGGAAGCAATTATCAATAGAATGGCCTTTGCACTGATGGTATTCACAGTTTTGATCAATAAACCTACCCCGAATAGGTTTAGACGGGTTAATTGGTAGCTTAGACAATACGCCATTCCTGATGCAGGATCTCATGACTGTGCTCAAGGGCTTGCCCAAATCAGTGAACTCCCTCCTTACCCTCTCGTTGACAGCTCCAACCGTGTTGCTACTCCCCGACTGGTTTGCAGCATTATTTCCAGCATTTCTACTTTGATCATTGTAAGAAGACCGATAGTTACCAAATCCCCGGTTTTTCTTCTTTTCCTCTTTGTACAGCTCTTCGATGTTCAGCCTAGCCCTTTGAACTAGAGAAAAATCAGTGAGGGGTTGGGCTAGCATCCTATCCTTGAAGAAAGGTAAGAGGCTTCGACTGAAAATCCTGATCAGCTCTTGATCCTTAGGCCTTGTCTGGACCATGAACAGTGACATGAACAGTTTTTTGTCCCTCCACCTCCTGTAATAAATCCGAAGAAGCTTTCATCTTTTTCTTGCCTCAAACCTTCCCAAGTCACGCAGGCTGAACCTCCTACTTTCATCTGTCCCTTGAGAAAATGCTTAAGAAAGGCAATCTTGTAACTTGATTGATCCAATTCTTCTGAGTCTCCTCATCTAGACCATCGTACCACCTCCGATAGTCTTTATGTAATGTTTGCGGAAATGCTCGTAAAACATCATCCTCATTGTATCGGTTCATCTGAGAGACCCAGAGGAATTCAGACATATGAGAACAGGGATCGTTGTCTCCTTCGAATGTTGTATGCTTGAATGTTTTAAATGAAGTGGAGCTGGTTAGGTGCAAAACATACTCGGTTATATGAAAGTTGGTGACCGGCTCCTTTTCCTTTACCGCAGCTATTTTCTCAAATCTGTCTTTCAGCTCGGCAAGTTGCTTGAGCACATCATTCTCAATAGGGGCAGTGTTTCCCACAGTAGCCTGATTGTCTGACACATGTTCTGGAATTTGTCTTTCTTCAACCGCTGGTTGACTGCTTGAAGCTGACTGCTTGAAGCGGGAGGAGTTTGATTTTGGGCCCTATCTTGGGCGAGAGCAGCGGCTACAATCTGAGCAATAGTTCTTATCTGGGCTTCAGAAAACCTAGTCTCATTCAGAGTATTGTCACCCATTTCTGCTAGATCTGAACTTCAATAATTCACAGAATTGGCTGGAGTAGGTTCGGGGATTGGGGATATTCTGACCAAACGTTGACCAGGGCGCCGGTGCCAAGCTCTCGAAGCAATTTCCTTGGAGGGATCAATTCTGACTGATAGATAGAAATACCTAAGTTAAAGTAGGTCTTGCATGTATGCATGAGAAAATGGAAGCACGTAGGATGAGGAATGCAGTTCTAATGCGCTAATGATCAGTATGGAGATAAGATCTTGATTTCAACGACTGGACCCAAAATTCGGCATGAATAATATGAACTTATTTTGTACTTACACATTTCTGGAATTATCTGTCGTCGACTGTCCCTTTTGGATTTTACAGTCGGCTATTTTCTCTCAAGTCCCTAATTTTTCGGCTATTTTCTCCTCAAGTCCTAAATTTTTGCCTTGAATGAAAGAATTTCCAAAGCGGGACACTTTTCAATATTTACTATATATAATATTTTTTTTCGTGTCTTACTTTTTGCCTTGGAACAAATTTGGGTCCCAAGCAGGATGTTATTTTTAACTATTACAATTTTTTTTTTCAAATCTCACGCTTATTTCCAAATAATGCGAGAAAATGTAAAATTCAGGATCTCAACCCCTTTATCCTTTCTTTTGGGTATCATTCACTATAGAAATAATTGCATGTGTTATTTCAAACGAATTAGAGTCCCCACTTTCAAATTAAGATCAAAAGCGTCCATACTGAAAATTAGTTTTTATTAATGCATGGCTGAAACAAAAAAGTAATTACAATGAAATGCAATGATGTCACAACATATTACAGTTGATGAACATACAGGGGAACGGGATTGGGAAAATGGCCCATCCTTCCAACCTTATTTCCCCCACAACACGGATTCCGTTGGTATAAAATTTCGAACATCCTGTTTTCCTAGGAAATTGGTCTAATCTCGACAAACGCAACAGGGGGTTTTGAAGAATTGACGATATAAACTCTCGGAAATCAAATGCGGCATAACAACAGCAAATAGAATTAGGTGTTTCCCTGGGGGAAGTAACTAAGGCTTTCAACTATATGCATTGGCCTTTAGTTCCTTATTGGCTTAAAAAAAGGTCTGGTTCCGCAAAACAGGATTTCGGGCTTGTTGGGCTACTCCTTTTGGACGCACCTTTAAAGGTACTAGGTTGCGGTTTGGGTAGTAATGTTTAATTCTCGGATGGTATGCACCTAATCGCATGGTTTAGGCTAGATCCACCGTCAAACTTAACACCAGTACCGAAGGGTAGCATGGGTAGAATGAGGTGAGAAGAGAGAAATGCGAATGAATGCAAAAATCCTATAAAAGAAAAAGGAAAGCAATTAAACATATACGGACGATTAAAAATTTTCCAACGGCTTTTAGAAAACATAGGTTTTTAGAGTTAATTCCTAATCACAACCAACTAATTATTAAAAATAATCGGGGACTAGTGGTTGTATCCCCAGCAGAATCGCCAATCTGTTTTCGCCGAAATCCCCCCGGAGGACCCGAAAACATCCTTTTTGTCATTTTTGATGAAATATTTGGATGCGATGCCGATAAATCGGTCTTATAAACAATTTTGAGTCGCAATTTTTGAGTCGCCCCTCATTGTTTAGGCAATGGGACCATTTTTTAATAAGAATGACTTCAATTTTAACCTAATTTTTGTTTTAAGGCCAATTTTTTTAAAAAAAACTGGTCAGGCGCACCATGTGCGATTCTATGTAAGGGAATTGGATACGTCGGCCCGTTGGAAGTCGACGCCCGGAAAACCGGCCTCTTTTTAACCTGCAATTTCTAATTTATTTTAATTTAGAAAAGCCAATTTATTTAATTAAACCCAACCCGAATAAATCGACCGAGTTCCTATGTGGAAAATCATTTAATTGTCCCAAATAGATCCATTCATTACATTCATAACCATTCATAATCACATCCATCATCCACCCATAGCAAAAATAATTAAAAGACCCGCTCTTGCCTTATGGTTAAAGGCGGGCCACTGTAACAGACTGATTTTTTTTTAGTGTCGGTAATAGTGATTTACCGGTCTGTGAATAGTACCATCGGTCCGGAACTTGGTATTATTTTAGTCCGGAAAAATAATCAAAATAAAATAAACAGACGCCGCTCTTGCTTAATGGTTCAAGGCGGTGTAAACAAACCGGACCAAAAATATATATACAAGATCGACATAAAATTAAATCCATAAACCAATAAAAATTCATACAAATATATAAAATACATAAAATCATACAAATAAATATAATATGATCAACATTTTAATATTTTAAGCTCAATTAAATTATAATTAGTTTCATATTTGGCCATTTTCAGATTTAATTGAAAGAATTTAAACTTTATTTTGTACAAAATTTATATTTTTTTTTATTATTATTTCTGGATAAAATTGATGACAGTTAACTGGTTCATGATCACTTCTGGGGAAAATTAATGAATAGTGCGTGCATAGTACATGAATAGTGTGTGAACAGTGCGTAAATAGTATCGATTTCTGGAAAATTAAGAACATTTACTGTTCATCGATGAACAAACAGGTACTATTCATCGATCATTTCTGGGGAAATTGATGAACAGTTGCTTGATTTTTGTCCAGAATTCATTTTTAAGCGATTGTTTACATTATTTCTTGTTCAGATATAATTTAAGGACATATAAAATGGCCAAATATGAATAAAATATAATTTAAAGAAGCTTAAAATATTAAAATCACAAGAATATGTAAAAAATCACAAAAATATGTAAAGAAAAAAAATACAAAAATGTTAAGAAAATTACCTGAACCTCAGATTGAGGATTGTAAATGGATCAAGATCTCCAGAAGCCTTTTTCTCCAGAAGCCTTTTTTTTCAGGATTAAATGTGTTTTTTTTTTCTTTTTTATTTTTTGCTCTCTTTTAATGGTTTGATTCCACCTAAAATTGATATCTAAATGCCAATTTCTCCTATATCAACTTCATAAGAATTTTGGAGAAAAAAATTGTGGCAGCACAGTAATTAATTTTTTAGGGTTTTGCCGGTTTAATGGAGTTGTGAAGTTTGTGTGAAAATTGTGAGAAAGAGAATGAAATTTTATAGAGTAGGTTAGGAATACTGTAGCAAACATTACTGGTAGCACCGGCTACTCTGTAACAGCGGCTCCCCCCTCTTTTTTTAATTTTATTGAATTTATTTATTTATTATATTTATTTATTATTTATTTATTTTTTTGGCTTAATCCTTAGATTAGAAGGCTTCCAGATAGCATTAATCCATTCATCCTTGCGTCCTCATCGGATCAGGCGGGACATAAAAAACACGCGTCAACAGTGCCACACAGCACGCCCAGTGCAACACCATTGGCACGCCCGTGCGAGGTAAGAGATCTTTGGTGTGCAGGAAAAATGCGTGCACGCCCCAGGCCGTGCTAAGGCGCACGCCCGTGCCCGCTAATACTCAGACTTCCAGAGGCTTGCACGCCCCCAGCCGTGTTGATCCGCACGCCCGTGCCCGCTACCACTCAGACTTCCAGAGAAGAGCACGGTCCAGACCGTGCTGAACTGCACGGCCGTGCGCGCCTCTTTATTTAAAAAGCATGCCCTAATCCTGTTTCATTCAACCTTGCACGCCCTAGCCGCCAGCACTCATTTCTTTCTCATTTTCTTCCATATTTTTCATCAACATGCCTCTCAGGTACAAGCACAGCAGGCCTGCTTCATCTGTAGCAGCTGGACGCCGCTCAACCTCTCGATCCTCCACTGCATCTCCACCATCTGAAGGACCACCGCTTCCTCCATTTGAGACGAGTTCCGACGAGCAATTGGACAGGTATCATAAACTCTCATCACGTCCTATTTTGCCCAATAAATTTATAGATGAGAATGCTTTGTCGCAAGTTGGGCTTAGGGATGCTGTGATAGAACCACTAAGGCGTATGGGGTGGGGAGATTTTATAAAGATGAAAGACCCTGTGTATGCCCCTTTAACTTTGGAATTTTTAAGCTCATATTCTGCCACTATTAGATTTCCAACTGGATGTATTCGGGATTTCATTCGATTTAGATTACTGGGGAGAGATTTTGAACTTTCGATAGATGAAGTTAGTCGCATTTTTGGTTTTCCCACCGAAAATGCGATTACCCAACTCCCTACAGATTCTTTTGATTCAGATAGGTGGCATGAATTAACAAGCGAAAGCAATTATAATCCTAGGGTATCTAAGGCATCCAAATTGAAAAGTCCTACTTTAAGATATATCCATAAATTTTTAGTTCATACGATCTTTGGACAAAATGAGAGTGAGGGAGTTTTAGGATGAAATGAACTTTATTTCCTATGGGCTATTAATCATGGAGTGTTGCTCAATGTCGGGTATTGGTTATGTCAAAAGTGGGCTCGAGTAGCAAGGGCAGAAAAGGGGGCCATCGTAATAGGTAGTTTTGTCACACGCATTGCTACCTACTTAAGGGTGTGGAATCCAGCTAGGCCCATTTATGACAGCATTGGTGGAGGGAGAGGCACCAGGTTAGACATAGATATGATGATCCACATGAAAATAGTGGAAAAGGTCGGGGACTCCTACCGTTTGATGGGTGCCCAAGGTGATGAAGAGCCTCAGGATGCTAGTGGCGCTAATACAGAGGAGGATATTCCACCTCCTTTCCCTGGTTTTTGTGTTTCTGGTGCAGGTACTTCCGGAGCTGGACCTTCATTTCAGGGGGCATCCACTGTGTCTAACGATGAGGTGCTTGCCCGGATGTTATCCCGCATGGATGTGTTTGACACTCGGCTTATTAGCATGGAATCGATGATTGCTGATCGCTTCCAGTCGCTTGAGATCACGCAGGGCAGCCTCGACTCTCGTCTTGACACTGTGCAGGGTCAACTTCAGACTATACTTCATT
This sequence comes from Jatropha curcas, assembly GCF_014843425.1. Next base: position 152,239 of record NW_023590991.1, read on the forward strand.
TGCTGCAGCCTCCTCCACCTCCACCACCAGAAGCTTGATG
>NW_023590991.1:152778-215982 GCF_014843425.1 Jatropha curcas
AAGAAAAGGAGAAAGGAAAATAAAAAAAAAAAAAAAAAAACAAAAAAAAAAAAAAAAAAATTTTGGGGGGGGGCCCCCCAAAATAACATGGGGAACCCAGAAATAAATAAAATTTTTTTTAAAAGGAAACCTTAAAAATACTTTTAAAATCACAAGGAAATATGTTAAAAAAAAACACAAAATATGTAAAACAAAAAAAAATAACAAAAATGTTTAAAGAAAAATTAACCTGATCCGCTCAGATTGAAGGATTGTAAAAATGGAAAATTCGAATGTCCCAGAAGCTTTGGGTTTCTAAAGGATTGATGCATTTTTTTTTTTACATTCTTTTTTTAATTTTTTTTTTTATTTTCTCTTTTTTTTTAATACTTTGATTCATGATTTCACCTAAAATTAATATTAACAGCCATTTTTCCTTCAAAAATCAACTCACAAGAGTGTTTGAGGAAAATATGGCAGCAGAGTATTTTTTAAACAGGATTTTTAGAATTGTGTGTAAAGTGGTTGTGAAAGAGTGGTTTGGTAAGAGAGTGGAAAGCCCCTGTAAAAAATGTAAAAGTTTTGTGAAGAATAATACGAGCTAGGTTTATGGACTGTAGCAACAGTAGCACGCGTTAGCTACAGTAGCACGGCTACTGTAGCACGCGTCTTTTTTTTTTTTTAATCAGCATCACAGCACAGTAGCTGCTGATGCAGCTACGACGTAACTAGATGCAGCTCTCTTTCATTTTTTATTTATTTATTTATTATTATTATTATTATTTATTATTATTTTGTTTAAATCCTTGGATTAAAAAGACTTCTAGATGGCATTGACCCATTCATCCTCGTATCCAATCATTGGATCAGGCGGGCGCATAAAAAAACACCGGCGTCAACAGCTACACGCCGTTGAGTGGATATGATTATATAGGGCCATAGCATAGCCAAGCATACAGTTTCATCCAGTTTCATACTGTTTTTCTTATCACATGTTTGTACTTCGGTTTCACTATACCTTATGGAGCGCATACAAGATAAATCTTGACATAGACATTTGCATGAATCATACAGTATACTAAACAGGCAAGAAAGATGCAATCAAGGTTAAATGGAAGTATCATGATATGTGGTGCTTACATTCCATATGTGAGTACATGTTTTATTTTCTATATATGTTGTGTTTAATATGTTTTCTTTTATTCGTGTGGCGATATTCACCTGAGTTTTAAATAAAAGTTTGCAGCATTCATACAGCATAAAGAACCACCAGGTAAGATCATGAAGTAATAATGCCTATATATGCTTACAAGTTTATTTATTTAAATTTTTTAAAGGAGCCATACAGTTATAAGATATTATTAATCCATAACTTATATGATTAATGACTAAAAGTGAATAAGTCATCACAGCAATAATGAAATAGCAAAGTAAGACATGAAAATATCCTGTTATGTAATTCTTCATGTTTTATTGATTTCGGTTTCGAATTACTGAACATAATGAACACGGTAAGATCATGATAAGGTGTTTAATTAATAGCGTTCACGTAAAGGAGCTTATGAAGATAATTAGAAACTAAATTATTTATGTTTTATGAATTAGAAGTTTATTTGTTGGCTTGATAAGAGAGACATTTATATTTGAAATTTACGTGATTTCTCTGATTTCAATGCTTTATGAAATTTGGGTATTTTTTCAGTTAGTTGCGCAATCACACTTTGTTTAAGTATGTGAATTATGAAAGCACCACTGAGGTTCTATACTCAGCGCGTCGATTTTTATGCACGCGTAGGTTGAAGATCGTGGTTTGCTACTGAAGACTTGAAGAGTAACTACAAAGCAGAAGTGACTAAAATTTGGGAGTAGTACGATTGAGAAGTTGGTATAATTAAGAATTAATCGGCAATGTATTAAATTTTATGGCAGTGTATAGTTATTAAGCATTTGTTAGAAGCTTATGTGAATTGGAAATATAATTGAAGCATGTAATATTTTTGTGTAAGTATTTGGAGGAAATGATTGAATAATGACGATACTTTTACTATAGTTGGTATGATTAGGTATGAAGACTTGGAGATTATATAATGAATGCAATTCATTGCTGGGATAATTAAAAATGCTATTGAGGATACTGAATTAGTGATGAACAGTGTGTGGATAGTATACTGAATAGTGTGGTGAAAGTGGTAAATAGTGTGTGAAGCAGTGTGTAGAATAGTTCGATTTCTGGAAAAATTAAGAACACATCTACTGTTCATGCGCTATGAACAAACAGTTTACTGTTATGCAATTCAATTCTGGAAAATGGATGAACAAGCTACTGTTCATTGAACAAACAGTTACTGTTTATTCGATTATTTCTGGAAAATTGATGAACAGTTACGTGATTTTGTCCCAGAATCCCTTTTTAAAGTATTTGTTTACATTATTTTTTGTTTAAATGTAATTTAAGGACACATCAAATGGTCAAATATGAACAAGAATAATAATTTAAGCGAAGCTTAAAATATTAAATCAAAGCAAGAATATTGTAAAAAACACAAAAAATATGTTAAAAACAAAAAATATGTAAAACAAAAAATACAAAAATGTTTAAAGAAAAATTACTGATCCTCAGATTGACGGATTGGTAAATGGAATCGAATGTCCCGAAGGCTTGTTTCTAAGGATTGATGCGTTTTTTTTTTTTATTCTTTTTAATTTTTTTTGTTATTTTCCTCTTTTTTTTATACTTTGATTCACCTAAAATTAATATCTAATAGCAATTTTCCTTCAAATCAACTCACAAGAGTGTTTGGAGGAAAATATGGCAAGCAGAGTATTTTTAGGATTTTAGATTGTGTAGTAGTGTTGGTGAAGAGTGGTGTGTAGATGAGTGAAGCCCCTGTAAAAAATGTAAAAAGTTGTGAAGAATATAGAGCTACGGTTAGGAACTGTAGCAACAGTAGCACGGCTACTGGTAGCACGCGTTCTTTTTTTTTTTTTTTTTTTAATCATACAGCATCACAGCTACAAGTAGCTGCGTGAATGCAAGCTACGCCCGTAACTATGATGCAGCTCTCCTTTCATTTTTATTATTTATTTATTTCCCTTAATTATTATTATTATTTTTGTTTAAACATCCTTGGATTAAAAGACTTCTAGATGGCATTGACCGCATTCATCCTCGTATCATCAATTGGATCAGGCGGGCATAAAAAACACGCGTCAACAGTTTTGCCCCCACACTTTATCATTAATTGTATAGACAATCAATGTTAAAGTTGGTCCATCTGACGCGCCTTCATCTTCGGTAAATCTTCTTTAAAGCTGTTTTTGGATTGGCTTTTGAAGACCACCCTCCGAGGCTCGGTTTGACTGGCTACGAAGGATTTTGATTGAATTGACCTGAAGGCTCCAGTTTCGAACTATACACATTGCTGTGTAGACATAGATTTGAGCGTCAACGGTCATCTGGCCACGTGCCAAGTTTCTGTTGAAGAAAAGCAATTCCCTGTGGTAGAAACAGATCAACTTTGCAAATACATTAGTAGAATTAAAATCAATAGCTTTAAAAAAGCCACCATCATTGTTCTGGTGTGACCATAAGGATCGATATTTGTACTACAGACACGATGATTCACTTGGTGGACTAAAGGGCAATTTCTGTATATAACGGATTTTTGCTTGATTTCAGTAATAAAACAGATGGGACCAAATAGCAAATTTCTGTGTAAAAACCGATTTCGCTTTGCAAGGTTTAAAGAGCAATTTCTGTGTAAAAACAGATTTTGCTTGATTTCTGTATAAAAACATATGACGACCAACTAGCTAATTTTAATGTGTAAAAACAAATATGTTTGCTTTGTAAAGGTCAAAGAGCACATCTGTGTAAAAACAGATTTTTGCTTGATTTCTGTATAAAATACAGATGAAACCAAATAGGCAATTTTCTGTGTTTAACAAATAGATTTTCCGCTTTGTGAGGTAAAAGAGCAGTAATTTTGTGTTATAAACACGATTTTGCTTGAGATTTTGCTTGATTTCTGTATAAAAACAGATGAGACCAAATAGCAATTTCTGTGTAAAAACAGATTTCGCTTTGCAAGGTCAAAGAGCAATTTCTATGTAAAAACAGATTTTGCTTGACTTCTGTATAAAAACAGATGAGACCAAATAGCAATTTCTGTGTAAAAACAGATTTCGCTTTGTGAGGTCAACGAGCAATTTCTGTGTAAAAACAGATTTTGCATAATGCAATTTCTGTAGACATACAGATCTTACTTGGTCCAAAGCACGGTTTAATCGGCTTTGTCCACCTCCTTAGCTCGGTTTAATCGGCTTCGAAGTGTTTGGTTTAGAGATTACCTTGGTCAGCTTCGTAATATACCATCACTGCTTGGCAGGATTAAACGGCTTTGAGAAATCATCACTGGCTGACCTGAAAATATTTTCAAAAGAAAAGAAAGAGCAACTTCTGTGTACAAACAGACCTTGCCTTTGTTAAATGTTGGGACGTCACATGCCCCCATACATTGATAATCATGAATTTTGAAATTTGAAATTTTGCATCAGGGCAAAAGATTTTATTTTTGCCCCCAGTCCGGAATGTCGTCCTGAGACCAAAAATATTATCTTTTAAAAGATTTTATTTTTGCCCCTAGTCCGGAATGTTATCCTGAGACCAAAAATATTATCTTTTAAAGATAACCTTGAAAATTTTATTGTTTGTTCATTGCAAAGAATTTTGAATTTCGGCAAGAACTGTCAAATTTTCTTGTCACAAATTTTTATGTATACTTTCCCTGATGCAGTGTGGAGAGAAGACTTACCTGGGGATGTCTGGTGATCTTGCCCCCTGTGTGGTGGGTAAATGGATTTGTTGAAGTATATGAGCTGTTGAAGTATACGAGCCGCACACTGACTCCGAAATATTTATTTTTTTCCATTCTTCTTTTTTTTTTTGAACTTTTCTCTTTCTTCTTTTTTTTTTCTTTTGAACTTTGCTTTGTTCCTGCACAAAGAAAACAAAGCCACAGAGACAAAAAAGGGAGGCATCCCACTCACTTGGGAGAGTGGTCCGCCTTGTTAATGCAGGGATAAATACCCATCAATTTTATTCCAAAATTAACAAAAGACAATGAAACAAAAGTTAAGCAAAAGCACGTAAACAAAAAGGATTTACACTCTTGAAAAAAAAGAAGGGATGACCCTTTTTATCACCTGCAACACGCAGAAAAAGATAAAAATATGCAACTTCTTTATGTATGCATGATCCTATTTAAGGGTTAGGAATTTTTATTGATGGTTTTTTTTTTATTGATTCTTCCAAGGAAATCACTGAGAAGATGGTATTCGTCCTCCTGATCGCTGTCTGGGAGAATCTAATACCCGGGCAAAACCAATAGTGGAAAATGGCAAAACCAATAGTGGGAAAATCTTCAGCGTAAATGAGCGAATGGCTGACCAATATACGGCAAGGGAGGGAGGTCTTAATAATCAAGCAACCATGCCCTAAGAAACAAGAAGGGAAGATGAATTTGAGAATCAGCTCTTATTTGGCCATCTAAGCTCTTTATTGCGTCAAACTCTTTATTGGGCTCTTCACTTCCTTGCACATCATACTGAAGTAAAAGAGAAACTACTTTAATAGCAATGGTCATTTATTTGAAACTACTCATTTTCCGCCTATTCTCCTATCTTGTCAGGTTGATTGGCATTGAGCAAGCTGGTCGCAATAATGTCACAATGCATAGCACACGATTATCTGCATTTAAAAACTAAAGCAGCCGTGCGCTTAATCTCAAAATTTTTTTGTTTTAAATTTATTCTTTATTTTCAATTGTCATTATTCATTCATATTTTTTTTAACTCCATAATTTGCCTAGGCGCGGCCCGTTGCGGGTTTTCACCTAAGCGGTTTTCAACCTAGCGAGTGCATTTCTTGCCCAGGTCGCCCTTTCAGATTTTCAATCTAGCCCTTTCTTTTTTATTAATCGAAATCATCATTTCAGACATAAAAGCCTTTTTATCTAGTCTCGATTAACGATCCGGTTCAGTAGTATCTTTGTCTAACAGTTTCTGGATTCTGAACAATCCGTGCCAGTTGGGTCTGAATTTCCCTTCAGGATGACATCTGCTTGGAAGTGAAAACCATTGTCTGTGACTATGTGATGAGAAGCATCATAGCGACAGAAAATGCTTTGCTTAATGAACCTAGCCATCTGTTTGGCAGTCAACAAATAAAACGAACTTTTCTCTTTTTTTTTTTTTTTTTTTTTTTTTTTTTTTTTTTTTTTTTTTTTTTTTTTTTTTTCTGGTTGGTAAGACTCACTTTCGCTCTTCCGGCGTTCTCTTGTTTTTTTGTGGCGGAAGATTCACTTTCAAGCTCGTCCTTCTCTCTCTTTTTTTTTTTGTTTAATAGGAATTCACCCGCGTTCTTGGCACACTGTTGATCAGAACATCTATCCTGTATGTGAAGAAGGGAAGGCCATCTTTGGGTGCGAGGCTACAGTTCGTATAGGCTGGTAGTCCTCCCATCTCTTTTTTTTTTTTTTTTTTTTTTTTTTTTTTTTTTTTTTTTTTTTTTTTGAGCGAAGGGACTATATTTGTTAACTACTGAGGGTGATGCACCACCTCTGAGAAACCTGCTTCTAGCTATTTCTAAACTTCAGCCTTCGTCTTGTTTTGCCACTCTTGGTCGGACCCGTCCTTTTCTGTTTTGCTGACCGGATATTCGAATCAGTAGGGATGACATGTCTTGCAATTGACTTATCGATCCCCGGCGTATCAGCATAACTGCAGACGAAGGCTTCTGAATGATTTTTGGGAATCGTTTCTGAATTCAAGCTTAAAGTCTGATCTGATTTCTATTTTTTTTTTTTTTTTGGATTTTCGACGGTACAGGTGCTGGTTAGGTTGAATGGGCAAAATTTTGATGCAATGGCACTTATGGCCAAATATGCGTATGGTAATAATACAATGCCATAAACCTAACAACAGGAGAATAAGAAAATAAAAGTAATCAAAAATTCATTCCATTGAATTTAAATAGTAAACAAAATCCCATGCCAGCATTGTTCTTAAATAACAACATTCAGGGCAAAATACAAAAAGCATGATCTAAAAAGTGATTGTTTCAAATTCACACCATCACAGGCTAACTTTTGTGGCAACGGGAAGGGCTTGGTGATCTTCCCACTATCTATCCCACTATCTATCAAGTTTTGAATGTCATACTTGAGCCTGGAGCAATTATCAGTAGAGTGTCCTTTGCACTGATGGTATTCACAGTTTTGGTCAATAAACTTGCCCAGAATTGGCTTGGATGGATTAATGGGTAACTTTGACAGTATACCATTCTTGATACAGGACCGTATAACCTTGCTCAAAGGTCTGCCCAAATCAGTGAACTCCCTTTGCGCTTTCTCCTTCACAGCTCCAACTATATCGCTACTCCCCGACTGGTTTGTAGCTGCATGACCAGCATTTCTGTTATGATCACTGTAGGAAGACCGGTAATTGCCAAATCCTCGGTTTTTCTTCTTCTCTTCATTGTACAGTTCTTCAATGTTCAATCCACAGTTCTTGCAATGTTCAATCCGGCAGCGCTTTGAACTAAGAAGCAAAAAGTTCAGTGAGCAGGTTGGGTTAACATCCTCTCCTTAAAGAAGGGGTAAGCAAGCTCCTACTGAAGATTCTGATGCAATTCTTTGATACTTCGCCTTGGGTCTGAACCCTGTAAGCTTTGTTCTCGCATCTCCTATAGTAATGCTGTTCAGAGGGTTAAAAGCTTTTTCATCATTCCCCGCTTGGTCTTGTGACTTAACTTTCCAAATCGCTGCAAAGCTTTACTGAAATTCATCACTTCTCATTTTCAGGTATTTTTCTGGAGCTTGTACGATGACGTGGTCTGAGGAGGATGTTTTTGCCTGAAGCCAATTATCTCCGCCACGAAATACCCAGATTTGTCCGCAAAACCACTTACAACAACAAGCGACTAATATAAGCTAGTGGGTCATAGGTTATTTGGTTTAATATGAGCGAGGCATATTCTAGAACATATCTGAGGAGTCCATAGACTGCAAATCTAAAGACCAACCTCTATTCCATCCCTCTCAAACAATTTCAGACGGTGGGTGTGTTATTTGCGCGATTTGGGAGTTTAGACAGGGTGAATGCTTTTTGAATTAACCTATAAGGAGATGGAGAACAAAGCTATACAGGGTTTTCCCAGACCAAGGCCGAAGGGCACTAGAAACGCACATGATAGAAATCCCCTTTCAAAGTTTAGGAGCTTGTTACTCTATTATACTTGTCCTTCTAAGTGAGAGGTATGTGTTAAACTCCATCTCTGTCAACGTGACCTTTGCTCTAGTTTCAAAGCGCTGGAGATTAGATACATTGAAGAGACTGTACAATGAGAGAAGAAGAAAAACCGAGGATTTGTGGCAACTTACCGTCCTGCAGAACTTGTAGCGATTTCATGACAGAATTGCGCTTCGCGGTTCATCATTTGTATCCCGGGGCAGCTATCATATAAATGACGAGTTAGCCAGGCAGTAAGGTAGAAAGGTTGCATAATAGGTTTGGAGCTGTGAAGGAGAAAGGCGCAAAGGGAGTTAACATGTGATTTGGGACGAAGACCCGTTAGGGATGCAAGCGTTATACTCGGGTTCCTCCCTTCCGGTATATCAATAGAAATGGTATTGGTATGTCTAAAAGTCTACGCCTCTCAGTATATAATGAATTTTTAACACCATCCAGAAGGCAATTCTAGGGAGGCATAGGTGTTTATGGTTGACCAAAACTGTTGAATAATCCATCAGTTGCAAGGACACTCTATCTGATAATTGCTGCTCCATGGCTACAAGTAAATACGATCATTCAAAACTGGCACAGATAGTGGTAAGATCACGCTTCATCGGTGGGACAACATAAATAAAGGATGGACTCTTGTGGATGGTGGAAAATTGTAACAATCTCTTTTCCACTCATCTATTTCTTGGTGCTTTTTGCTGAAATGTGTTTAAGAACAATTGTGGATGGTTTTGTTTTACTATTTAATCAATGGAATGAATTTTTGTTACTTATTTTCTTATTTCTCCTGATTGTTTATGTTATGGCATTGAATTTAATAACCATAGCCCGCATATTTGGCATAAAGTGCAGTTGCATCATTTTGGCCATTTCACTAAGCACCGTCGACAATCCAAAAAAAAAAATAGAAATTCAGAATCAGACTTTAAGATGCTTTGTATCAGATTCAGATTCACCAAACATATTCTATTTTCAAGTCGCGCGTCCGTCTCAGTTAATCTGATACACGAGCTGTGGACCGTTATATGTCATGCGAGCACAGACTATTCATCACTTTAACTGAATCTCAAATAATAAAAGCGGTCAGCAAAACAGAAAAGGGAGTGGGTCCAGACCATAGAAGTGGTCAAAAAGAGCCGCAAACGGCGAGAGATTGACACAACAGCTAGCAAGCAAGTGTTGTTCTTCCAAGTGGTGCAACATCACCTCAGTAGGTGTTAACAAATATTTTGGAATTTAAGATCATATTTATCTGTCTCTTCACGCACAAAAACACACAGCAAGAGAAAATAAAAAGAAAGGGATGGGCAGACTATCTCGACTCGACTATATCGAGGCGCGTGTAGGCCAGTCTGCCCAATATTATGGTTCACTTTTTCTTGCGCGCGCACATACAGTTGGTTCTCTGATCAAACGCGAAGCTATGCCTGGCGAGAAACGGCATGGGGTGACACTTCTGAGTACAAACACTAACAAAGAGAGATAAGGGACGAGCTCGGAAGCGGAATCTCACGTACCACAAATACTTAAGCTGAGAGGGCACTTAGAGCCAGAAAAGTAAGAGATCTTCACTCATCTGGGCCCTATCTTGGGCGAGAGCAGCGGCTACAATCTGAGCAATAGTTCTTATCTGGGCTTCAGAAAACCCAGTCTCATTCAGAGTATTGTCACTCATTTCTGCTAGATCTGAACTTGAATAATTCACAGAGTTGACTGGAGTAGGTTCGGGGATTAGGGTTATTCTGACCAAACGTTGACCAGGGCGTCGGTGCCAAACTCTCAAAGCAATTTCTCGGGGTGGATCAATTCTGACTGAAAAAGGACCTGAGTTAAAAGGGGGTTCTGTATGTATGCATGAAAAATAAAAGCACATAGGATGAGGGATGCAATTCTAATCCTCCCCCCCCCCCCCAAAAAAACAACCCAAAACCCCCAATAGGGAGGATGAAAAGGGGGGGATTTTTTATTGCCCAAAATTTTTTTTCTAAAAATTTTTTTGTTGGGTTTTTTTAATGACAGTACGGAATAAGATCTTGATTTCAACGACTGGACCCAAAATTGGCGATTGATAATATGGCAATAACTTATTATAATATGGCAATAACTTATTTTGTACTTGCACATTTCTGGAATTATCTGTCGTCGACTGTCCCTTTTGGATTTTACAGTCGGCTATTTTCTCTCAAGTCCCTAATTTTTGCCGTGGAGTGAAAGAATTTCCAAGCGGAACATTGTTTATTATCTACTATATTTTTTTGTTTTTGTGTCCTTAATTTTTGCCTTGGAACAAATAGTCCCAAGCAGGATATTATTTTTAACTAATTACAATCAATTTTTTTATTTTTTTATTTTTTGCAATCTCACACTCATTTTCAAATAATGCCAGAAATGTGAAAATTCAAAGGAATCTCAACCCCTTATAACTTCCTTTTCTTTAGGGTATCAATTCACTATAAACAATTGCATTATGTTATTCAAAACGAATTAGAGGTCCACTCTCAAAATCAAGATCAAATGTCCATACCAGAAATTGGCTCTTATTAATGAATGGCTGAAAAAAAAAGTATTACATGATGCATGAATGTCACAACATATGTACAGTTTATATCATACAGGGGAACGGGAGTTGGGAAATGCATGCCTTCCAACCTTATTTATTTCTCCCACACGGAATTCTGATTTAGTATAATGGTATAAATTCCGACATCTGTTTCCTAGGATTTGGTCTAATCTCGACAACCAACAGGGGCTTTTGAGATTGACGATACAAACTCTCGAAAATGAATGCAGCATAACAACAGCAAACAGAATCGGGTACACCTTAGGGAAGTAACTAAGGCTTTCAACTATATGCATTGGCTTTAGTCTTATTGGGCTTAACAAAGTCTGGGTTCCGCAAACAGGATTCGGCTTTGTTGGGCCTACTCCTTTTAACGCACCTTTAAGGTACTAGGCTTGCGGTTGGTAGTAATGTTAATTCTCGGATGGATGTACCTAAAACGCGAGGGCACCTAAAATCGCATGTTTAGGCTAGATCCACCGTTCAAACTTAACACAGTACGAAGGGTAGCATGGGATTAGAATGAGGTGAGAAGAGAGAAATGCGGTATGAATGCCAAAAAATTCCTAGAAAGAAAAGGAAAAGCAATTAAAAAACATTATTACGACGATTTAAAATTTTTCCAACGGCTTTCTAACCAAAATTTTATTTACAATTTTTAATAGACATAGGTTTTTAGAGTTTAATTCCTAATCACAACCAACTAATTATTTTAAAAAATTAAAAAAAAAAAAAAAAAACGGGGGGGAAAAAGGGGGGGGGGATTTTTAAGGGGGGGCGGGGGCAAATCCCCAGTGAAGTCACCAATCTGTTTCGCCCAAATCCCCCCGGAGGACCCGGAAACATTCCTTTTTGTGATTTTTTGATGAAAATGTGTTTATTTTTGATTGCGGTGCGATAAATCGGGTCTTTATAAACAATTTGAGTCGCCACGCCATTGTTTAGCAAATGGGACTGTTTATACAAAATGACCTTCATTTTTAAACCCAAGTAGTTTTGAAGTCCCCAATCTATTTTCGCCGAAAAATTCCCCCCGAAGGACCCGAAATTATCCTTTTGTTGATTTTTGATGAAAATGTGTTTATTTTTGATTGCGGGTCGAATGCCGATAAATCGGTCTTATAAACCAATTTTGAGTCGCCACCATGTTTAAAGGCAATGAGACCGCTTTTTATAAAAATGACTTCATTTAAACCAACATTTTTTGTTTTTAAGGCCAAATTATTTTAAAAGGACTGTCAGGCGCACACAATTGCGATTTCTGGCGGTAAGGGAATTGTAACGCGGCCCGTTGGAAAGCCGCACGCCCGGAAAAACCGGCCTCTATTATTAAACCTATGATTTCTAATTTATTTTAGTTAGGAAAGCCCAAATTAGATATTATTTATTTAAAAACCCAATCCAAATAAATCGGACCGAATCCTTATTTGGAAAAAATTATTTAATTGTCCCACAAACAAATCTTAATTATCACAGAAACAATTATTCCAAAATTAGCAAATTAAATCAAAGCAATTAAACCAAATTAAATAAAAGACCCGCTCTTGCCTTAATTGGTTCAAGGGCGGGCGACAAACCGAATCAAAAAATTAAAATTGGAATAAATAAATGAACCCGCTCTTGCCTTATGTTTAAAGGCGGACGACACAACCGAGAAGTAAATCAAATAAATAAAAGACCGCTCTTGCCTTTATGGTTCAAGGGCGCGGTAACAAACCGGATCCAAAAATATATATAAATAAATCAAAAATTAAATTACCATAAAACTAATAAAAATTTTAAAGCCATTACATTTTAATTTAATATCTGAATCACATTTTAAATTTTTATTTTTAGTTTTAATTCATTTTTGCATTTTCAACCAAAAATAATAAAATTCGTACAAAATATAATCACATTTAGTATTTTAAGCCTTAATTAAATGTGATCCTGTTCATTAATGGCCATTTTCAGATTTATTGAAGAAATTAAACTTTTATTTATTTTATGTGTAAAATTTATTATTTTTATTTTTATATTATTTTTTTATTTCTGGAATCGGAACAATGAACAGTGATGAACAGTGATTGAAACGTATACTGAATATGTCAGTGAGCAGTGTTGTGAATAGTATCGATTTCTGGAAAATAAGAACATCTACTGTTCTCATCGCATGAACAAAACAGTTTACTGTTCATCAATCAATTCTGAAATGGTATATGAAACAGCTACTTGTTAGTTGAACAAACAGTTTACTGTTCATCGATTATTTCGGAAAATTGCGATGAACAGTACATGTTCATGGAATTGAACATCTACGTGGATTTTTGTCCAGAATATCCATTTTTAAAGTATTTGTTTTCACCATTATTTCTTGTTTAAATGTAAATTTAAATTTCTTGTTCAAATGTAATTTAAGGACATATAAAATGGCCAAATATGAACAGAATATAATTTAAAGAAGCTTAAATTATTAAAATCACAAGAATATATAAAAAATACAAAAATATGTAAAAAATACAAAAATATGTAAAAGATACAAGAATGTTAAGGAAATTACCTGATTCTCAGATTGAGGATTGTAAATGGATTAAATGTCTTTTTAGATCTCCAAGGATTTAAGTGTGTTTTCTTTATACTTATTTTTTTGTTATTTTCTCTTTTTTATACTTTGATTCACCTAAAATTAATATCTAATAGCAATTTTCCTTCAAATCAACTCACAAGAGTGTTTGGAGAAAAAAATGGCAGCAGAGTATTTTTAAGGTTTTAAGATTGTGTGTTCATGTAGTGTGTAGAAGTGAAGAATGTAAAAATTGTGAGAAAGAGAGGCATTTATAGAGCTTAGGTTAGGACTGTTGCTACAGTAGCACGCGTTAGCTACTGTAGCACGCGTCTTTTTTTTTTTGTCAGCTGCATCACGCAGCTGCACAGCTACAGTAGCTGCGTGATGCAGCTATGACGCAACTATGATGCAGCTCTCTTTTATTTTTATTTTTATTTATTTATTTATTATTTATTATTTTTGTTTCTAAATCCTTGGATAAAAGAACTTTCAGATGGCATTGACCCATTTCCATCCTCGTATCATCTAATTGGATCAGGCGGCGCATAAAAAAACGCCGTGTCACAGCTACACGCCGGTTTGAGTGGATCATGATTATATTAGCCATAGCAGCCAGCATTTACAGTTTCATCCAGTTTCATACTGTTTTTTTCTTTAATCACTTCAGTTTCACTATAATCTTATGGAGCCATACAGATTTATCTTGACATAACATTTGCATGAATCATACAGTATTACTAAACAGCAAGAAAGATCTATCAGGGTAAAAATGAAAGTATTTCATGATATGTGTGCTTACTTCCATATGTGAGTACATGTTTTGTTTCTACATTATGTATGGGTGTTTTATATGTTTTCTTTATTCGTTTGCGATATTTCCACTTGAGTTTTTAATAAAAGTTGCAGCATTTCATACAGCATAAAGAACCACCCAGGTTAAGATCATGAAAGTATTAATTTGCTATACTTATGCTTACAAGTTTATTTATTTAATCTTTTTAGACCATAGAGTCATACAGTCATGAGATGTTATTAATCGTAATTTATATGATGTGACTAAAAGTGCATAAGTCATACAGCATAATGAATAGCAAGTAAGACAATGAACGTATACTGTTAGGTATTCTTCCTTATTTATTGATTTCGTTCATACAACACAATGAACAGCAGGTAAGATCATGATAGTATCATAATACGTGATTAAAGGTTCATATAAAGGAGTTATGAGATAATTAGAACTAAAGGAGTTATGTGATTATGTGATTATGTGATTAAAGATTTATTCTTTGCTATAAAGATACATTTGTGTTGAAATTTACTAAAGCTATGATTTTCAATGCTTTTATGCAAATTTGGGTTTTCAGTTAGTTGTCATCACAATCACACTTTGTTAAGTATGTGAATTATGAGCACCACTCGAGTTCTATATCAGCGCGTCGATTTATCACGCGAGGTTTTGAAGATCGTGGTTGGCTACTGAAGACTTGAAGAGTACTATCAAAGCAGAAGTGACTATTGGGAGTCAGTATTGAAGAAGTTGTATAAATTAAGAGTATGGCATGTATTAAGATTTATGGCCATGTATGTTTATTCATTTGTTAGAGCTTTATGTGATTGGAAAATATAATTGAAGCATGGTAATTATTTTTGTGTAAAGTATTTGGGAGGAAAATGAATGAATTATGACATACTTTACTATAGTTGGTATGAATTAGGTTCATGAGACTTGAGATATATAATGAATCAATTCATTGCTGGAATTTAATGCCTATTGAGGATTTATATCAGTTTAATGAAAAGATATATAAAGTTTATTGTGTTGTGATGATTATTTGGAGATATTTGGAAGTCTGAACATTTAATTGGGGAAGTGTTTGTATTCTATTTAGCAATACCAGGATGATATCAGCATGACAGGATATAAGTTCAACCAGATTGTAGCGTCTCGGCTCGGTTCATTCGGGTTAACGGGTGGACCGGGAAGGGATGTTACATGATCTCATTCGTTTAATTGTATTACAGATATTTTCCATGGGGCTCGCATACACTTAGGAGAAAGAGAAGCAGATAGGTTTTCAGAACTGATTCAGAATGGCCTTAGGTTGCCAACAGATTCAGAACATATATCAAGTAGCAACAACATCTTCAACCTACGCGTGATAAAAATCGACGCGCTGAGTATAAAACTCAGTGGTGCTCATAACTCACATACTTACCAAGTTGCGATAGCAACTTACTTTAAAACAAATTTCATAAAATTTTTTACAATCATAAATGCATTAAAATTCAACATACATTTCCATTTATAGCAAAACAAATAGCACATATACTAGTAATTTAGTCTTCTTAAATTCATAATGCAAGCTTACTTTAGAATCATACTTAAACATAATTACTTAACATAGACAATTTCTTATCATATGAAATCATACATTCATACATGTAAGCTTACTTTAGAACTTAAGTAACTCATATACTTAAACAAATTACTTAATATAGGATTTAATATAAATCCCTTTCTTTAAAAACCTTTCTTAAAAGTCATAATGAAATTATAATGAAATTTATTATAAGAAATTTCTTATCATATAAAATCATACTTTCCTTATTCAAACTTCAAATCACATACACCTTAAATACCCATTTTTTTTAGAAAAAACTCTAAACATATGAAAGCTATCAAATCAAAATAGTCATACATATTTCACATATATCAAATAATTAAGCAAGCATTATTAACCAAGGGGAGGAGTTTCCTTCTCCAATCAAGCAGCTAACATAACTCTTATGCACAAAAGTATCCATTTCAACCCTCATCATGCATTATCTAAATCAATTTCACACCTTTCCAAACATATCCACAACATCACTTCTCAAACTATCCACAACAACACTTTTCAAACTTAGTCTTTAATTTTTGTCAAAATAAATCTTAAAGATACAAAAGAATGAAGAACTTCAATCACACATAATTCCATACCTTCATTTATATCCATAAACCTATGATTCATGAACATAGAAATTCAGCATTAATATAACCTTGAGCCCTTTTGCTGGGTTTTTTAAGACATAATTTGAGTTGAGTTATAGATCTCCAAATTCAATGAAATTAGATTCATTAGAAAGCTAAGACAAAATGCTACAAACATTATGGAGGGACAACAGCCCAGATCAATCTAAAGGTAGGAAACAAAAGCTAGGAACACAGACCAACAGTCCAGACCTGATTCAGCAGAACTAATTCCAATGTTTATCAAATTCCTACGTATCCAGACTCTCAAATCAAACCAATCCAAAACCATAGAAGTCTCAAGACACAGGGCAACAACTCTCATGAAGGACTCAGAACATAATCTTATCATTATAGTGGTCAAAAGGGGCACTCAATTCAGTGATGCATGTAGCCCGTCATAACAGAGTCAGTTTGGGTGTTTCACCCATGGTGTTTTCAGCCATAAAGTGAGCTTATATATATCATTGGACACAAAGAGGATACAACTTTCATGAAGAACTTAGAACATAATCTTGCCATTATAGTGGTCAAAATGGGCAATCAATTCAAAGATGCATGTGGCCTGGCATAACAGAGTCAGTTGGGGTGTTTCAGCCATAAGTTGAGCTATATGTATCTATATATATATATATATACATTGGATAAAAATCATACAGAAATACTATAAGAATATAAGAGTGTTTATGAACACTAACCTTAAACATAAGCTCTAACAAGCTTAAATAAGACTCTTTTAAGCCTTAGTTTTCCCTTGTCTTTGGTAGGAAATTCTCCACCCTTTGTCCTCCAAATTACTTGAAATTATTCACCAAATATCATTTCTCAAGCTTTAATCTCAAAGATTGATTACTTTTCTGGTTTTGAATTGGCTTGATTTGAGTGTTTGGATAAGTAGGAATTTGATAAACAAAGGATACTTAATTATTTTATATATATGACATAAGTATAGCTTACATTATGAATTTAAGAAGACTCTCAATACATAAAAGTAGTCATGCACAAATCATAAAGTTATGCAACTCATGCAATGTGCCATATGGACTATTCTAACTTAACCATTTATCCATAAGAATTTGGTAGTTCCATCCAAATAGAATTCACTTAGATCAAGTTGAATGGTGTCAAATTGGTGGATTTTGTGAGTATAAGTGAAGAAAACAAAGAGAAGAGAAAGAGAGGCTAAAGTTAAAATGGAGGAGAAGAAGAAAGAAGTTCATGTTAGATAGATACATAGTAATTTTTTCGGACCAAAATAATACCGACTTACTGGACTGGTGGTACTATTCACACACCGGTAAACTACTATTTCAGACACAGAAAAATGGGGCGTTACAGGTGCACACATTTGAGAGAATGGACTATGTGAGAGTACAGCTCGTCGAAGGTTTTGATGACGCCACTGAATAATTTCCACGTGATGTGATTATATGAAGATGATAATAATTGTGATTGCTGTTGTATTGACATTTGTGTGACAAACTGCATGATCATATTTTCTTTAATTAATATAATCACATATTCACTATTTCACTAATTATCTAATTTCCCTCCAAAAAAATATTCATTACTTACTTTTTCTAACCCATAAAACATAATATATACATACATCCAAAAATATTAAATAAAATATACAAACATAATAGTAGATTTTTTCCGGACCAAATAATACTTATTCCCGGACCGATGGCACTATTTTACAGACCGATAACTTACTATTCAGACAACAAAAAATGGGCCGTTACATAGTTCGCCTGTGCTTCAAGAAGGATGGGAGACTAAGAGTCTGTGTCGACTACAGAGATTTAAACAAAGCCTCGCCCAAAGATGACTTCCCTCTTCCACATATAGATATTCTGATCGACAGTGCTGCAAGAATGGGATGTTATTCCTTTACGGACAAAAAAAAAGGAAAAAATGATGATGAAATAAAAAAATAATATGATATTGAAAAAAAAAAAGAAAAAAAAGGAAAAAATGATAAAGAGAAAAAGCCGAAAGTGAGTTTTTCAAAAGTCTGTTTTATTCATTGACTGCCAAACAGGTGGCTAGATTTATCGAGCGGAACCGGAACATTTTCTGTCCGCTAATGGGCTCCCTCAATCACAATAGTTACAGACAGGGTCTTTCACTTCCAAGCAGGCGTCATCCTGGAGGGTAAATTCAGACCAACTACATGGACCCATTCAGAATCCAGAAAGCTATGGCCAAAGGATGCCCCGCTGAGTTGGTCACTACGGAGGGAAACCTTTTAATCGGATCGTTTAATCCAAAGACCAGATGAAAAGGTTCTATGTCTGAGAGGATGAAATTTCGATTATAAAAAAAAAAGGAAAAAAAGAAAAAGGGAAAAATGGGCTAGGTTGAAACCGCGAAAGGGCGACCTAAGGTAAGAAAGAGCTCGCAAGGTTGAAAACCCGTAAAGGTGGCCTAAGGCAAAAAAGTTAGAGTTAAAAAAAAAAAGAAGAAAATTTTTTTGAGAATTAACGCATGGTGCTTAGGTTTCAAATGCGAAATATATGCCCATGCATTCGTCGGAATAGTTTGCGAACCGGGTTTTGTTCAATGGCCATCAACCCTGACTAGAAGGAGAATAGGCGAATGAGTAAGTTAGAAATTTAGAATGAACGACTATTGTATTAAAGTAGTTTCTCTTTACTTCTGTATGATGTTGAAAGAAGTAAGATCAATAAAGAGCTTGATTTTCAAAATTTTCTTTCCTTTTGTTTCTGGGGTATGATAATCAAGACCTTCCTCTCTGCCTATATGGTCAGCATTTGCTCATTTGTTTTGAAGATGTTTGGCTGATGGTCCTGCCTGAGTGTTGGATTCGTTTAGACGGCGATAAGAAGGTCAAATGCTATTTTCTCGATGGTTTCCTTGGAAGGATCGATAAAGAAAAACTATGAATAAAATCCCAAGCATTTAAATAGGTTCATGCATGTTGATGCGTGTTTTTTATGCCCCGCCTGAGCCGATGAGGACACAAGGATGAATGGGTTAATGCTATCTAGAAACCTTTCAATCCAAGGATTAAAAAAGAGAGAGAGAGAGAGAGAGAGAGTTGCGTGCTACAGTGTCCGTGCTACAGTAGCTGTACTACAGTGTCCTGATCTAGCTCTATAAATACATCTTTTTCTTACAATTTTCACACAACTTCACAACTCCACAAACGGCAAAAACCCTAAAAAATATACTGTGCTGCCACATTTCTCTCCAAAAAATTCTTATTTGATTTGAAGAGAAATTGGCATTAGATATCAATTTTAGGTGAATCAAACCATAAAAAGAGAGAAAAAAAAATCAAAAGATAAAAAAGAACACTTCAATCCATGGAAACAAAGCTTCTGGAGATCTTAACTATCATTTGTTAAGACATTTGATCTATTTACAATCCTTAATCTGAGGATTAGGTAATTTCTTTAAAATTTTTTGTTTTTTTTTACATATTTTTTGTATTTTTTTTATATTTTTGTGGTTTTAGTAATTTAAGCTTCTTTAAATTGTATTCTGTTCATATTTGGCCATTTTATATGTCCTTAAATCTTCTGTTCAGTATTTGGCTCATTTTTATAATGTCCTTAAATCACATTTAAATAAAGAAAATAAATGTAAAAAAAATCACTTAAAAATGAATTCTGGGCAAAAATCAAAACGCAGCTGTTCAATCGATGAACAATATCTTGTTTTTCATAACCAAAATTTTTCCAGAAAATAATAAAAAAAATATAAAATTTTTTGCACAAAAATAAAACCTGATTTCCTTCATAAAATCTGAAGGAAATGCCCAAATATGAACATAATCACAGTTTAATTAAACTTAAAATACTAAAATTGTAATTTTATGTGTTTTATTTATATGAATTTTAGCAATTTATATTCAAATAAAAAAATGAAATTAAAATTTGTAGATTTTATTTAAACAATTTGCCATATTCAGACAAAAAATAATAATTAAATGTTGGCGGAGTAAAATTTGTTTGATTTATTTATATTTAAGATTAATTTTGCATATTCATTAATAATTTTTTGGTATTAAATAATAATTAATGCATGATTTTTACTTTTTATTGGTTTATGGTTATTTAATTCTGAATCAAATTTTATATATTTTGGATCCGATTTGTTACCCGCCTTGAACTCGATAAGGCTAAGAGCGGGTCATTTATTTATTTTATTATAATAATTTTTGACTCGGTTTTGTCGCCCGCCTTGAACCATAAAGGCAAGAGCGGGTCTTTTATTTATTTGGTTTAATTGTTTGTTTTAATTACTTTGACTTGAATATTTGTTAATGTGATAATCAGATTTTGATTAGGATGATTAAATTTAATTTTCGCATATAAGAACTCGGGTCCGGATTCATTTGGGTTGGATTTTAAATAAATAAATAATTTAGCTTTTTTTCTAACTTAAAATAAATTAAAAATCATAGGTTAATAGAGGCCGATTTTTCCGGGCGCGGTGCGGCTTCCAACGGGCCGGCGTACCTAATTCCCTTGCCTAGATCACATTGGGGTGCACCTGAATCAATCTTTTGAAAATAATTTGGCCTTAAAACAATTAGGTTAAATGGAAGTCATTTTTATACCAAATGGTCCCATTGCAAATAATGGGTGGCGACTCAAAAATTGTTTATAAAGACCGATTTATCGGCACCCTGAAGCATCCATAAATAAAAATAATTTTATTAAAAATCACAAAAAGATGTTTTCGTGTCCTTTCGGGGGATTTGGGATGGAAAACAGATGCATACATGAGGGAGTTGCAATATTTGTCTCTTTTCTAATGTTGCAGGTGATAAAATGGTCACCCCATCTTTTTCAAAAGTTGTTAAAAATCCTTTTTATTTAATGTGGGTTTTTGATAAAATGGTCACCCCATCTTTTTCAAAAGTGTAAATCCTTTTTATTTATGTGGTTTTGCTTAACTCTCGTTTTATTGTCTTTTGTCAATTTTGGAACAATGTAGATGGGCATTTATGCCCGCATTAACAAGGTGGACCACTCTCATAAGTGAGTGGGATGCCTCCTTTTTCGTTTCTGTGGTTTTGTTTTCTTTATGCAGGAATAAAGTAAAGTCTCAAAAGAAATGTAAATAATAATGTAAAAGAAATGTACAAAATACTGTAACGTGCTCAAGGGAGCTACAAAATATAAAAAAAAATGCAATCAAAAATTGAGAGAAGCCTAACGTCATCTCCGGCTAGGACCAACTGCCGCCTGCCTGACAGAAGATGGTGGAAGTGGTGGAGCATCGTCAGACGAAGAATCATCATCATCATCCTCCCCTTCATTTGAGGGATCTAAAGGAATCCCCTCAACCTCCAGTCTAGTGAGTGCAAAAGGAAGTGGTGGAGCATCGTCAGACGAAGAATCATCATCATCATCCTCCCCTTCATTTGAGGGATCTAAAGGAATCCCCTCAACCTCCAGTCTAGTGCGAAGCCTGTCATTCTCCATCTGGAGACGGGAAACAGCAGCGACCTGACGAGCCTGATGTCTCCGTAGCCTGCCAATCTCTAACTCCTGTGAAATAAAAAAAGGAAAAGGGTGAGAGAAGTACACAAAGCAAAAGGCCAAGAGTAAAGGGATCATACCATCTCGTGGCGCTCCGGATACAATCTGGCGATGTAGGTTCGAGCGAAGCAGAACCTCTGGTATAGCTCCTGATACCTCTGAGCAGGCACATGCAAGTGAAGGAAGGCACTCGATAAAGAATCCTCCAGGTAAAAATTTCTGACTTAGTAAATTCATTGTTATACTTACATGTGTGGCATGCTCAAGATCCAGCTGTAGTTGTGGCGGAGCCTGTCTGAGATCAATAGGAATAGCAAGGGTCGGTCTAAGCCCTAGAGAAGGATCCAAGGTAACCTCCATGCTCGGAGGGAAAGGGATATCACCTAGCACAACACCTGTAGGCTCGGTAGGAGCACCAACCTCAGCCTGCACCTCATAGAAAGTAGGAGTCCGATGCCTCGTCCTATCCTGTAATAAGTCAGAGAAATCCAGTTAATTACTCGGTCAATAAGTCAGAGAAATCCAGTTAATTACTCGGTCAAAGTGTTGGAAAAAAAATGGTGAGGATAAAAGAGTTACCTGAGAGTACTCTCAGACATCTGGAAGTCTGGTCCTCAGCTGAGTGGAGAGATAGGAGGCATAATCGCCAGGCACCAGGTAATCATCAGCTGGGAAGCCACCATACTCCAGGAACCTGTCCTCCGGTGTCATCCCATCTAAGGTACACATGTGGCGAGGGGGAGCAATAGGCACTCGCCTCTGGGCTGTGGCAGTACGGATCTCGAGGACCCTCTCTCCCAAATAATACCGGTTCACCCATTAGCCCTGAAGTAAGACTCTGGACCGGGTAGGACCGGGTAGGGCCTCCGCTCGGACTCGGAGGGATAGGCTGTCCCATGTCCAAGCATCTCCCTCCCATGGAGTCAACAAGAGCTGCAAAACAGAAAAGTCAGCAGAATAAGTAGTAAAAAAAAAAGAGAGGAGATGCTACTCAGAAGATTCTCTGTACTTACATCAGCCAACACCCTGTCATTAAGGTAGCACCGCCAGTGGTACGAATCCTCCAAAATGGTGTTAGTATGATAGCGGTGAACCAAATATCGGGGAATCCGTCGAGTCTCAGCAGGAGTATCACTCTCAGGACCCCCAGGATAGATCTAATACTCATATGCCCATACCTGTGACAAGATTCAAACAGTTGAGTGTAAATTTGAGTGATTGGAAAATAAAGGAAGAGAATTCAGAAGGATAGGTGTCTTACCTCGAGTGGGCGGAGGAACTGCCAGTTAGACTCACCACTACCTCGGTCCATACATCCAGACCATGGTAGAGATGAGCCAACGCAAGGGAAGCCCAGTCAAAGGTACTGACAAGGCTCAAGTCCCGCAGGCAAGCCAAAACAGCAGGATCTCCCTTATTCTGGGAGGTGCAGAGAAGCTGGGAAGAGATAATGTAAAAGATGAAGGACCTCGCTGCCTGGTCCCTCTCCTCTGAAAGATGAAGGACCTCGCTGCCTGGTCCCTCTCCTCTCTAGTGTAAGCTGGGGCCGCAGGCCTAACATCCACAGGTAGCTCCCTCCAAGCTGCTAATCTCACTCGGATCCGCTCAGCCCAAAATTTATACATAACCTCATAGGAGACATAGCCCTGCGAGGTGTACTTGGTGCGTGTAGTAACACCAAGCAGGGTAGCTACAAGCTCGGCTCCCAAAGCAGCCGTTTGGTACCGGTCGTCTAAAGGAATAGTGTCACCATCAAATCCAAGCCTGGTAATCGCAGTGAAATCGGCTGGTGTCAACGTCAGCTCGCAGTGAAATCGGCTGGTGTCAACGTCAGCTCTCCGAAGCCGAAAATAAAAGAATGTGTACAGTCATTCCACCGCTCCATCAATGCGTAGCGCATGGCAAGTGGGAACCGGGGCTGAGTCTAGCGAAGGCCCGATGCATAATCACCGAATCCAGCAGAGATAACTCTCGACCGCATTGGGGGGTCCAATAAATCCCAGAAGGCAGAGGCATCAGTAGAAGATCCGCCAACTCGGGCCTTGCCCAGATCGACCTAGGTAAGAGATTTATTTAAATAAAAGGTCAGGCTAACATTTATTTGTTTTTAATTGCAAGAAATAAAGCATTCAAGTTTCTGATCAGACACAGTCGCGTCACGCAACTGTAGTCGCGTCACGCAACCACAGTGCTGCGCCACGCAGCTTGTCAAGGAGCTGCGTCCCTTGTCTCACAGCTGCGTCACAGAACTGTTCGTCCATAGAACAGTTGCGTGACGCACCTGCCGAAAGGTAAGAAAACAAACCCTAACATTAATCTACCCTATTTCCTGTGTTTTTCTATGAGCTTACAGGGTCTAAATGAGCCGGATTCAACATGGCATCACATTCCAAGGCAGCAAATCACATTCCAAGGCAGCAAATAAGGTATCAAGATGCGCAAAAGAGTCCAAAATCAAAAAGTTCAGAGACAACAAGGGTCGCAACAGGGTCGCGCAGCTTTGAACAGCTGCGTCACGCAACTGTTCACATAAGAACAGCTGCATCACGCAACTCTCTCCTGCGTGACGCCACTGTCGACGAGCAGACAGAGTAAAAATTGGAACAATTCATTCACAAAACACCCAGAGCAACACAAAAAGCAAGAAATTCAAACGTAAATTACTTACCTCACTCTGGAAACCGCGCATCGCGTTGGTATTGTGTCGAATCAGGAAATCGGAGCCTGGTGCCAGAAGAAATTGAAGAGGCCGCGTACCGAATGTAAAAAGAATGAAAAGCAAAGGGTTATTTATAAAGGAAAAGGGTTAATGGGCCCAAGCCCACCAAGAACCCATCAAAGCCCAAGTCGGCTTCAAAGCCGCTAAGTCGGCTTATTTAAGGCACATTAGAGTGGGTTTGTGTGGGCTCGGGCTCGTATACTTCAATAATTTCATCTACTCGCCACAGGCTCGTATACTTCAATAATTTCATCTACTCGCCACACAGGGGGCAAAATCATCAAAATCATCAAATACCCTCAGGTAAGTTTTTCTTTCAAACACCGCATTAGGAAAAGTATACTTGAAAATTTAGGACTAGAAAAATTTAACAAAATTTTTTCTTTGCTAAAGTTTCAAAATTTTTTTAGCAATGGATAAAGTTTTCAAGGTTTGCTGAAAAGATAATATTTTTTGGTCTCGGGATGGAATTCCAGACTAGGGGCAAAAATATACTCTTTTGCCCTAATGCAAGATTTCAAATTTCAAAGTTTATGGTTAATAATGCATGGGGGCATGTGATGCTCCAACATCTAACAAAAGCAAGATCTGTTTGTACACAGAAATTGCTCTCTTTTCTTGAAAATTTTTCAAGCTAAACCCTCCGAAGCCGATTAAACTGAGCTGCGATTTAACTGAGCTGAGGAGGTTGAAAAAATAAAGCCGATTACACTGAGCTTTGGACACAGCCAAACCCTCCGAAGCCGGATTAAACTGAGGCTGAGGAGGTGAACACAAAAGCCGATTAAAGCCGATTACACTGAGCTTTGGACACAACCAAACCCTCTAAAGCCGATTAAACTGAGCTGAGGAGGTGAGCAACAAAGCCGATTACATTGAGCTTTGGACATAGCCAAACCCTCTAAAGTCGATTAAACTGAGCTGAGGAGGCATCTTCAAAACCAATTAGACCGAGTTTTGGAGATCGTCACCGATCCGACTGGAGCCAACAAAGCCGATTAGACTGGGCTTTGGACATGACCAGATGATCAAGACAGCTACTTCATTCAATCCAATGTTGAAGACGCGTCAATGGGCCACTTTAACATTAATCGTTTACACAATTAATGATAAAGTGGAGGGGAGGAAAACTATTGACGCGTGTTTCTATGCCCCCGCCTGATCCAATGATGATATGAGGATGTGGAATGGAAGATTAATGCTATCTAGAAGTCTTTTAAGCCAAAGATTTAAATTAAATTGATTTTGAGAGTCTGGTTGCGTAAGAGCTGCGTCACGCAGCTATCAGTTGCAAGACGACACCGTCAGCTGCGTCACGCAGCTCCTATTTGTATGACGTCATCAATATGATGACATGCCACAAGTGGCTGTGGTCCGAAAAGAAAGCTGCATCACGCAGCTAACAGCTATGCTCTGTTGCCCTACCTCTATAAATTTGTCTTTTTGGCAGCTGCGAAAGGGGGATTAAAAAAAAAGGCGCATAAAAAAATACACTTGCGGCTAGGTTTTTCTCTAGAGACTCCTTTGAGTTCCTTTGAAGAAAAACAGCCATTAGATATCAATTAGATTGAAAACAAAGATCGAAAAAGAGAGAAAATCAAGAGAGAAAAGAAAGAGAAGAAAATCAAGAGAGAAAAAGAGTTGAAACATTTAAATCCTTGTTGAACGGAGCTTCTGGAGGCATACTTAACCCGTCGGTTCGTTAAGGCATCAAAGCCTATACAATCTCAATCTGAGGATTAGGTAATTCCCTTACACTTTTTGTGTTTTTTTTTCATTGATTATTTATTTTATTATTGTTTTAGTAGTTTAATCTTAATTGAACTGTATTCTATTCATTGTTGGTCATTCTAGGTTCTCTTAAAATATGTTTGAATAAAAAAACGCTCTAAACAAATAATTTAAAACAGAGCTCGGACCAGAGCAGTTGCGTCACGCAGCCAGTAGATCCGTAACGGAGCTGGCAGATGCGTGACGGAACTGTTCATGTCCAAAATTTCGTTTCTTTACCTAGAACGGCCGCGTCACACAACTAATGGATCCGTAACGGATCTGGCAGATGCGTGACGGAGATGTTCATATCCAAAAATGTTGTTTTTCATGCCCAGTACTCTGTTTTCCGAATTATTCATGCCCAGTACTCTGTTTTCCGAATTATGAACAGCTGCGTCACGCAGCTACCGGCTCCGTAACGCGACTGTTCTTCCAAAGAACAGCTGCGTAACACGACAATTCTAGGGTTCCAGAAACAATTTTTGTTCTTTCAAAAATAATAAATTTTGTACAAAATAAAATTTAATTTTCCCAATAAATCCGAAAATGACGAATTATGAATAGATTGCAATTTAATTAAGTTTAGAATATTAAAATGTCATTATGCATGATTTTGGGTTTTTGGTTTTCGGTTTAAATTTTGAATCAGGTAGAATGTATTTTTAGGTTCGGTTTGTGGCCCGCCTTGAACCATAAGGCAAGAGCGGGTCTTTTATTTATTTATTTGATTTAGCTCTTTTATTTATTTATTTGATTTAGCTGCTTTAGTTTGGATGATTGGGATGATTATGGATGCAATGATTGAATTTGATTGGGACGATTAATTAATTTTCCATATAAGAACTCGGTTCGATTCATTCGAATTGGGTTTAAATAAATAAGTAATTTGGCTTTTCTAATTAAAATAAATTAGAAATTGTAAGGTTAAAAGAGGCCGATTTTTCGAGGCGTCGGCTTCCAATGGGCCAGCGTACCCAATTCCCTTACCTAGAATCGCATTAGTGCGCCTAACCAGTCTTTTTAATAATTTGGCCTTAAATAAAATTAGATTTAAAATGGAGTCACTTTTATAAAATAAAATTGAAAACAGTCCCATTACCGAAATAATGGGCGGCGACTCAAAATGTTTTATAAGACCGATTTATTTATAAGACCGATTTAATCGGCACGGTATTCAATAAAATGTTTTTGTCCCTACTACGTTTTTCGGGTCGCTCGGGCGGTACGAAAACAACAGTTTCTTCTTTATAACAACAAAATATGTTTCTAACATATTTTCTATTTTTACAAAATAATATTTATATAAATTGTAATTATAATATCTATAAATAATTTTTTTCTATAAAATATTTTTAATTCAAAGAATAAAAAACTATAATTCAATAACATAAAAAATTATATTATGCTCTAATAAACATTTAATTTATTATGAAAAATTTATTATATCCTTTATTTTTAAAGAATTTTACAAAATGAAAATAATTTTATATTATTATAAATAATCAATGATAAGAATTCAAAAATTTATAAACATAAAGTTTCTAAATTTATTTTAGGATAATTGCAATTTTGGTGTATGAACTTTGCAATTTTTTTATTTTGGTGTATAAACGGAAAAAGTTTACCATTGAGTATTTGAACTCCCAATAATTTTGCAATTAAGTGAAATTTCTCTACGTGGATCGCCGGAATTCACTGTAGGATGGCTAGACCCACTTTTTTATTTTTTAATTGTTGATTAGGCGCCAAATAAGATGCCACGTGGGCTGCCACGTAGATTAAAACTGTAAATGACCTATTTACCCCTAAAAGACCCTTAATCTTCTCAGTTACCCATCTCAATGCCTCTCTCTCTCTCTCTCTCTCTCTCTCTCTCTCACCCCAAACTCTCTCTCTCTCTCTCTCTCTCTCACCCCAAATAATTTTATTCATTTCTTTTTCCATATTTAATCTAATATATACAATAACAAAATTTCAAATAATTAATACTTTAAATTTTTTCAATTTTGAAATTAAAACTTTCAAAAGTTTTTGAATTTTTTCTTATTTATATCTGTCTACATGTACCTATACTTCTCTATATATACCTCAGTTCTAGTGATTTTCTTTCAAGAGTAGTTTTCTTCTTTTATTGCTTTTCAATTCTTTAAGTTTTGATTATTGCTTTTTTTCTTTATTCCTTTATATATATGTATGCTCAATTAAGAAATACTATTGCCTTCGTTTTCGATTGAGATAATGTTAACTCTTTGATATCTTTTTTCCTTTTTCTTTTCTTTTTCAAAATTTTTTTAACCTTTTTTTGCGATCTTTTATGGTCCTTTTTTTTGTGTGTATCCGTGACTTTTCTCCTATTTAATCTTATTTCTTTAATAATAACTTCTTTGTTATATTATCAATCATATGTGTCGTATGTGTATAAATGCAGGTATGAGAAATATCATATTGATGGGGAAGAAGATGAAAGAAAAAGCTAAATATAAATCCATTTGTGTTTTTTTTTTTTTTAAATTTGTTATTTTTTTATCAAATTGTATAAAACTGTTCATTTTAAATTTTTTCATTCATTGATTCATATTCATACATGTTTATGTAAATTTTTAATTATTTACAATTATTTTAATTCATGTATTATTATTATTATTATTATAATATATATTTTATTTTAATTCATGTATTATTATTATTATTATTATAATATATATTTTTGTCGTCCAATTGTTGAGTTAGTATATTGCGTAAAATTCAAGCATTTCATGTGATTTGGTTTGATTTGAGTTTCGAAACTAAAACTGAACTAATAAATTGGAAAGAAAAATATAAGTATAATCTATATTTATTATTATTTTTTTCCCATTTACATCAAACATTAAATCTATGTACTATTGAAGTTATATATATATATAGAGAGAGAGAGCAAAGTGAATATTTTCAATTTTTTTATAGATTTGATAATTTATAATAATTTATAAAAAATAATAATATAATCAATTATAATAATTATTAAAATAAATATTTAAATACCCACGTGCGAAGCTCGATTTTTAACTAATATAATATATTCTCCGCTAAAGTTATCATTTTTTTCATAATAATATAATAATATAATATATTCTTTTTGCATTGTAGTTTTTTCTAGGGCTGTTTGTGAGTTGATTTGGGTCGATTGGAATATAATAATCAAATCAAACCTAAAGTGGCGGTTTGAAAAAAATTAAATCCAAATTAAATTATAAAAAATTTCAAACCAAACCAAACCTTTGGTGGCGGTTTGACGGTTTGTGCAGTTTGAAATAAGAGAAATTAAACTTCTTTATTCATCTAGTAAATAAGAAAAAAAAAAAGATTAACAGTATAATAAACTTGTCGTAATTCTAAACTTCGTGCGCGAATATTAATAAATTATTTGTATAGGTATTATTTTTAAATTATATTGATATATAGTTTTTTAAAAACTTCTTTAAAAAGCTCTACAATGTTTTGAAGACATGCACAATATTGGTGTCTAATACTATTAATAAAATTACCATAAGTCTTATTTATGATGGTTAATGCCTCATTCATCGATGAATAAGATGAAATAAGGCATCATTAAATATATTAATCAAGTTTATATAATTTTTCAAAGATATTGTCAAAGATATAATTTTATATAAGTTTATAAAACTCAAAAATTTTATATAATTTTTTCAAAGATATTGTCAAAGATATTGATAAATAATTAAATCTAGTCATCCGACTAGTTATATGATCACGTGGGCAGTCACACAAATGGCACAACAACAGCGCTCGAAATTATTAACATCTTCACATAATCACATCACGTGGAAATTGGTTTGTGGTGTCACCGAAACCTCCAATGAGCCGTCCTCACACATGACCCTTCCTCTCATAATGTGTGCACCAAGGAGCCGATCCCCCATACATGGCCGACCGGTCTAATTCTCACTTGACCAGCCTTCTCATTGTTTTTCCATTCCCCCTTTTCTTTTCCATACCAACAGGAGGCCACCCTGTGGTTTATCCATATTATCCATATCATCCCCCCTTTTCTTTTCCATACTCAACAGGATGGCCACCCCGTGGTTTTAATCCATATTATCCATTATCATATTCAATCAGGTGCATACGGGGCGCCGATCTCCCATACAGCCACGGTCTCGGTAAGATGACGCCCTCAATAAACTCCATGGTGACTTCAACTTCAATTTCCAACTCCACACAAACAGGCAAAAACATTGTTCACACACAGATCACAACTATATTCAGAGCGCATTGGCCAATTAAATGCAAAACATATTGATCAATTAATACATTCGTTAATAACAATGCAGAATTAGAACATTCATACTCAAATGCAAATAGATAATAAATAGTAATTAACAATAAAACAACTCAAATGCAAATAACTAAATAAATAAAAATTAACAATAAACAACAATGATGAAATAAATAAATAATTGAATAATTAAATGAATAATCATGATAATAACATAATTAGAGCACTTTATTTATTATATATCAAGTTATAGTATTAATCTAAATAAACTTATTAATTATGTGTAGCCTAGGTTCTACTGAAATTTTGATAGCATTTCCCCAGCACTTTATTTATTATGTATCAAGTTATAGAATTAATCTAAATAAACTTATTAATTATGTTATGAATTAAGACTAGTCTAGGTTCTATCGAAATTTCGGCAGCACCTTCCCTAGAATTTGACTAAACCTCAATTCAACAGTACGTTTTCAAAGCCGGCAAATCCAAAATAACTAACCTTGTCCGCCATAACTAGTATTCATTCATCTACTTATTCACTCTATTCACACTGCCCATCTGTCGAGTAATCAATCAATTTAAATACCAATCCTCCTTAAACTTCAACCATAAATTTACAAGCCAATTCCAATAATATCCACATAATATTATTTAATAAATCATAAGTTAAATAAATTAATAGCCTTATGGTAACTAATTTGTTAAGCTGTTAAAACTTACTTTAGCAATAACTAATTATATCTACTACCTATTTAAATTCGATTATTACTTCAATATCGAAAGTGGTTAGACCTCCCGAACCTTAATTTATTAAAATTTCGCATCTAACCGTTAACCGACTAAAACTCATCTTACTTTTCATTATGCACAACCAACTAGTTTTAGACTAATGATCATCTAATTAACTAATTAATTAATTCTAATTTATCTCCTCCTCAATTCACCTCATCATAATATTAATTCATGTATTTTATTTAACAATGTTAAAAATTAATTTGTAACTACACTATACCAATTAACTAATTTCTAGCAAGAATTATATTTGATCGATTATTTATTCGAATTCAATTTAATCAATTGATAGTTCTAAATTTGAAATTTATAACACAAATCAGGAAATAGAACTTAGGGCGTACCGATCAAAATTCCGGTGATGATTCCAGGATCCTCGCAAGGAGAGGAAGATTCTGTCTCTTGATGCCTTGCCGGAGTATCACCGGCCCGCCGCCGTACACGGTGGTCAGAAAATCGACCATGGCCAAAATTAAGCAACATTTATACCAAAATTCTCGAAATGTTACAAGGAGCTAAAATTCACTGTCTGTTTATGAGATTGGTGAGCCAACTAGCTGGAATCGGGCTTGACAGCCACTGCAATCGTCGCCGTTGATCCAAGGGAGAAGAACTGCATCTAAACTGTGCTGTAGCAACCATTGGAGTCGCGAACGAAGAGAGGCGTGACGTCGAGCGTGATCAACGGCTGGGATCGAGGGCGCCTGAGCTGTGGCGCTGCTGCTGAGTCCAGTCGAACGAAAGCAGAGAGAGAGAGGAGCTAAGGCACGATAGTGAAGGGTAGCGGCGCAATCGTCGGGCCTGTCGCAGGCGACCGGTAACCATGACAGAGAAGGAGGGAGGTGAGCGGTGAGCGGTGCCGGAGAGAAAAGAAGGAATAAGAAGAAGAGGAAAAGGAAGAAGGAAAGAAGACATAGGAATTTCTAGACCATTTCGGTTCGATTCGAATCGATTTGGTCCAAAACAGTGATTTGATTTGATTTGATTCACTTGGTTTTCAGAAAACTCAAATTGGTTTACGGGTCTGGTTTAGCAATAATAAAATATTTTATTGTATAATCTCATTGGTCGATTTAAAATTTATTTTTATTTTATTTTATTATTTTTTTTAAATAAAAATTCTATGAAATTAAATTTTAGATTCGTTTCATATATATATATATATACACACACATGAAAGAAAAAAATTAATATTATACTAAATATTAAAATGAATTAATCAAAATTATGCCATAAAATACACATGATTTTAAATTTATGTTTTTATGTCCCTTTAAAAACGAAATTATATGTATATTCTTAGTATAGTATAAAAACTATTATATATTCAATAAGATAATAATTAAGCGAATTAGAAATATAAAATTGAAATTTTGATTTAATTATATTTATTACAAAAAATTATAAAAATAGTATAGTTTAGTTTGTACATATATTTTTTTATTAGCAAAGAGAATTATTTTATTAATTACTTAATTAGGAAAAATTTAACAAACTCTAGCACTACACCCACGTCAATAGATTTCCCCAAATATCTAAACATAGCCAGAGAATGTTAAGTAAACATGATATGCAGTACATCCAAAATAAAAAACAAAACAATAGCGAGCTTGTTCTTAAGATAAGATATTTATCAAACAACAAAAAACCAAAATTTACCAACTGTTACAAACCACAAGATAATGCCAAAGTAAAACAAACAATAAGGAGAATGACAGCAACAAACCATGAACCAAGACAATTTATCAATACTACTTCCAAGTTTCTTTCCTTGCTCCATAGATGCCAAAATAGCTCAAGTTATAAAAGCTAAAACAAGTGAGGAACTCAGACCCTAATAAAACTAATTCCAACCCAAAATTGATGGAAAATCAATTCCCTTCTTAGCTAACATATTTGCAAAAGAATTGGCAAATCTTAGAATATAAACAAAATGAACACAAAATTTATTGAAGAAACGCCACCATTTTCATGGTCCTCTATCCTTAAAATTAACCCAACAAATCACATTATAAGAATTAGATTCAACCATCAATGGACAATCTTTGGGTTGTGATTGAGCAAATAAATTAATTGCTTTAAAAATAACAACTCTACTTCATTAGAGTCTAAGATACCTGAGTAATAAAAAAACCAAACACCTAACCTCCCCTTTTTCGTTTTTGAGCACTCCTTCAGCTCCAGAAGGTCCCGATTTGCCTTTAGAAGATCTATCGATGTTGAACTTAAAAACCCAAACTAGAGGAGATTCTCAAAGCATAAAAGATGAAGCAACAGTACAAGCTGATTCGGATTTATAATAAGAAACCAAGAAAGTATTATATAACCAATCCTTTAGATCCTAAGGGAGTGAAGTGCAAGAAGCTTTCAGAATTTCAAATGATCTAAACTTAATTTCATCCAGAAGCTGCTCACCATAAAAAGAATCTAAAGAAAACACAACCTTGTTTCTCCTAATCCAAAGAGACCAACAAGTAATAAAGAAAATTAAGATCCAAGCATTCTGTGCACCTTTTAACCTAAATCAATGAGAGATCTTGGTAAAATAGCTTTGAACTCCCACAATTGAAGATAGAATACCAAATTTTGCTAGCTAACATACAATCCAAAAGACAGTGATCAACGGTTTCAACCAAACTATTATATAAGGAATATAAGCAATTTTCCAGATTAGGAATTACGTTCCTCTTAAATAAATTGTACTTACAAGGAATACATCCAAGGTAAACTCTCCAAACAAAAATAGCAATTTTTTTAGGTACTAAAGAATCCCAAAGATTTTTAACATTGAAAGCTATAGGAGATTGTTCAAAGGAGCTATCATCCAAAAGTGAATAACGACTCTTAACCGAGAAATCTCCTCTTTTATCATATTTCCACACAATTTTATCTTCATACGCTTGTTGAATGGAAACAAGGCTAAGAGAATGTTATAACTCTCTCCACATATTTTCCTCAAAAGATCTCAGATTTCTACACCAAGAGATGTTCCATGTCCAAACATTTTCAATAAATGAACCACAATCGCTGTTGAATGGAAACAAGGCTAAGAGAATGTTATAACTCTCTCCACATATTTTCCTCAAAAGATCTCAGATTTCTACACCAAGAGATGTTCCATGTCCAAACATTTTCAATAAATGAACCACAATCGCTAACTAAAGCCTATTTATTGGATGAAATTCTAACGAGTCTAGGGAAGGAGAACTGAAGAGGAATTTCTTGCAACCAGATATCCTTCTAGAACTTAATAGACTTACCATCACCTAGAACCTAGCTGAAACCATTTTTGAGAATATTAGCCGTACATGATTGAGGATTTCCAAGCAGACTTATTTCCTTCCAAAGCGGAGAGAGTCTCCTCCATGGTGTAGAATCAATGGAAGAGGTTAAAGGAGCTTTTTGTACGTATTTAGAGATTAAAATATGTTTTCATAAAAAATCTTTCGTCGATCGAAACCTCCACCACCACTTGCCTAATAGAGCAATATTTTTCTTTTTCATACAAGTGATCCCCAAACCACCATGGCATTTTCTTTTAATCATCATAGACTAAGAAACCTAATTAATAGGCCTTTCTCTCTCTACCCTTTGCCCCAAAATAATTTTCTTTGAGCTGATTCTATCTTACTAATGACTTTCTGAGGAGCTCTAAAGATTGACATACAATAAAGGGGGCAATGAGGATAAAACCGATTTGATCAAAACTAGCTTACCACCTAAGGATAAATGTCTTGCTTTCCACAGAGATAATTTAGATTCAACCTTCTCAATAATTGATTTTTAACACTTTTTGGATTACCACCGATGGGTATCCCCAGATACATTGACTGCAATTTATTAGTTGAACACTTCAAAATTGTAGCAAGAAAACTAATCTCATCTTCATCCAAGTTTACTCCAAACAATCTGCTTTTACTGAAATTTATTTTCAACCTGGAAAGCATTTGAAAACACATCAAAATCCTCCTAAGATTCTTCTCTTCAATATCTACCTTGTTAAACACCACTGAATCACTCGTAAACTGTAAATGCGATACTGTAATTGATTATTCTCCAACTAGAATCCCTGAAAGAAAACCAAAATTGACAGAATTTTTTATTAATACATTACAAGTTTCTGCAAGAACTAAAAACAAGAAAGGAGAAAGAGGATCTCCTTATTTTAACCCTCGTGACATAGAAAATTCTTCAGAAGGACTTCTATTTATGAACACAGATAATCTAGAGGTCCATAGGCATTCTAAAATCTAGCTGTATCATTTTTCCTTGAAACCCAATTTCTTTAGCATAAAAAGTAAGAAATCTCAGTCAACTGTATCATATGCCTTTTCAAAAGTCTGCTTCAAAAATCAAGCCTTTCTCCTTTTTTTGACTTAATATCACGAATAATCTCATTTGAAATGAGAATTCCACCTATGATCTGACAACCTCCGACAAAGTTAGTTTATTTCGCCAATTATAGAGCTCATTGCTTTCTTCATTTTGAGAGATAAAACCTTAGTTAGAATCTTGTACACACTTCCTATTAAACATACTGGCATGTAATCTTTAAGCCCTTGAGGTGAGGGCTTTTTAGGCATGAGAGCAATGATATTAGAGTTTAGCCCCACTGTTAACTTTCCATTGCAGTGGAATTCTTGAAAAAACTTTAGTAGATCACAACGAATGACATTCCAACACTTTTTGAAAAATTTGAATGTAAAGCCATCAGGTCCCTATACTTTGGATCCATTAATAATAATATCAAGAATCAAACAAGCATATAGACTAGATATAGAACTTTATTATTAGTAGCTAATACAGTTCGCTGATCTTTTAATAACAGAATGAAATTTATATTCTTTTGAATAATGAAACTAAGACTAAAAAAATGTAATATTACATCTTTCCGCTTAGAGTTGATCTTTACAAAAGATATAAATCTTCATAGCAGCAATTATTCCATTAATTGATTTGGAGGCCAAAATAATAGCACCTTTAAATCTTTTATAACTTGATTTTTTTTCAATAACTTGCGACATATAACGAATACAGATGAGTTTTTGCCGCTATGCCTCAATAGCATTGATGGAGGAACAAACCAAACTACCAGGTTCCATCGATCGAAAATCCACACAAGTTCTAAAGTATTCAGCTAAATAAAATCAAATATTACAGTTTTATTTAGTAATAAACTTTCACAAAGAAGGGACAACCCTCACCGAGGAAGAAAAATACTCCAAACATAAAGATAACCAACAATAATAAAATAAAAAAGACAGATCTGTTATGAAAAAAATAGATTTGAGTTTATTAAAGCAAAATAAGATTAAAAGCAAAAGAGAGTGGAAGAAAAGAGATAGTAAAAAGCAAAACTGCTGATAAACAGCAATAGTTTCAAACTAAAACTAAGGTTAAAAAACTAGAGAGAAAAGAGAAAGCTAAATTTTTTCGCTTTAAAGTTACACATTAATCTAATTTTACATTAATATTTAATATTTGAACATTTTACAAATAAGCTATAATTTATCTTCTTTTTTTTTTTTTTTTATATTTGGAACATTTTACAAATAAGCCTATAATTATCTCTTTTTTTTTTTTTTTTTTTTTTTTTTTTTTTTGGTAAGATATCATTTATCTAATTAATCAAAAAATTATTGTTCAATTATATCTAATATAATTAATCTCGTAATTTAACAATTAATAAATATAAAAGAAATTTTTATTTTAAAAAATTGAATTGAATTTAAACATACACGTGCACACATATATACAGCGGTTTGAGCGATTTTGACTCTAAACAGTAAATCAAACCAAGTGCTTGATTTTTAAACCATAAAAAATCAAATTAAATCATTAATCTTTTAAATCATGATTTTGAATCGATTTAGATTAATTTGGACAGTTGAGGCGGTTTGATGAACAACACTACTTTTTTTTTCCATATTTGGAAGATTTTTGTTAAGAAACCCTAGAGCTCCTTACCGACCACAAATCGTTTCAAACCCGCCCCCGCTCTCTCTTCCCCAATAATAAAACGGCAAAATGTCTCTCTGTTTCAATATCATTCTAAAACCTAATCTCTCTCTATTTCAGGTCTTAATTTATGTGGTCTCTACTTCGGTCTTCAAATCCATAGACAAAACCCTACTTCCAAAAACCCTACTTCCAATTTATTCTCTTCTCTTTTAGTTTCTTGTTTCTTTTTTGTTTTATTGCTTGAAACTGTCAGTGTTTGTCTCTGCAGAAGTCTCATGAAAACCCCATGAATTGGTCTATAAAATACACAGCGTCATCTATCTGGTGCAGATCCATTCCCAAAATCAAACTGTGTAGGTGGCAAAAGCAATTAGTTAAAAGCAAATTTGATTCATCCAGTAACATTGATGATGCTTTGGCTTCCTTTAATTTGATCCTTCGTAGGAATCGGTCACCACCTTTGGTGGAATTTATATAGATCATGAGACTGTGCTTTGTTTGTCTATCTAAAGGGATGGAATTGTTTGGTGTTTAACTCAATCTTTATTCTATTAAATATTTGACCTAATTCCTTTTTCCTCTCATATCGTGCGGATGTTGGGTACTCTCCTATTCAGATCGATTCCATAGCTTCATCAAATCTATCCTCCCTACCTTAATTAATGGGCTTGGTAGGTAGGATAATTTTGTTGAAGCTGTGTAATCGTTTTGATGATATTGTTGCGAAAGGGTATCACCTGAATTATTTATTTATTTATTTTTTGGTTTAATAATCTTATATGATGTCTACAATTGAAGAACACAATTTTACCTGTAGTTGAACTTTTCTGTGAAGGATTTGAGTTGCTTTGGTTTCATCACGTTGTCAAAAGATTGAAATTGGTACTCGTTATTTAACCAATATAGCTTATTGTGCCTTAACCAATATAGCTTATTGTGCTAATATGTGCATTTTTTTTTTTTTTTTGGCAGAGAATGGATTTGAACTTTTAATCTGACTAATATTTTACTTTTCCTTTAGCAATTATTCGCTATATATAGATCAGGCAAAAGTTGCAGCTAAGCCTTCACAGATGTCTTGACATTTTAAAGCTTTAATAGTTGAGTTCGTTTAAGAATTTTCATGTTTTTTTTGGCTTTAACTTCCTATGCCAATTCCCCAACTGACCACCAATGTATGTGATCAAGCTTGTTGATTTAGTTTTTTCAGCATCTCATATGCAAGTGCAAACTTAGGCATGTGAATTGAGGCTCGATAGAGATTAGGATCCTAGAAGTCTTTTTTTTTATTTTTTAATTCTGGCTCTTTATTTTCTTTTTAATTCTGGCTCTTTATTTTCACCCTGAATTAGAGGTATACACTCTTATTTGTAGAATAGGACACTGGTAGTCAAAAGTTATTCACATGACTGATTTTAACGTATTTTCAAGGTGTTAAGTAAGTTATTTTCACTTGGTCAATATATGTACTTTTACTTCATATTGTTATCTATATGACTGATCTGTGGTTTTCTAAGGGGTTTAGTAGTGTCTTTAGTAGGAGAACGTTGGAGCTAGCTGCCCCTTAGTTAAGAGGGGAATTGATGTGTCTCTAAAAAGGTAGCTCCTCTATTCTTTCTTACTCTTGAACTTTATTTATTATTTGATTATATTTTATAAATCTAATTTGTTCTCTAAAAAGAGCAGTTGGTTTTGACTAGCCTCTTGTGTATCTTTTTTTCATTAATCATAATTTTCTGTACAGCCCAATAATTTTCTCGTACGCCCAATGATGGAGGATCAATAGCATTGTGCATTTGAAGTTTACCAACCAGGCAAGTAGACCAATGAGAAGGGAAAGACTTCGTACTTTCCTGTGCAAATTCTACATCTTCAAACTGGTAGAAAAGGAATAGATATTTAGAAGAAGAATAGATCTGGGGATAAACACTCGATTTCCAAAAGGTGCCTTTGATTCCTTACATTCTAACAAGTGGCTGTATCTGGATATTTTTTAGAAGAAGATGAAAAATATGATAAAAAGAGAGTGTTTGTGTTTTAGATAATGGAATTTTATTTGTGTTTAGATATGGAATTTTATAGAGCATTGTCGGGACCTTGGGAAACTGATTATCAGGTGATGGTGAGGAAATGTACAGCCAAAGGATATGGTAACTGCACGCCATAGAGATGTATGGAATTTGAGAGACTCAAGGGTACACTAGTTCCTGCAACTTAAAAATGGGGTGGCTTTGATTAGTTGATTCCATGAAAACTTGATGCAGCTCTTCTTGTATGGAAATGGTGCTATTGGTCCTGTTATTATTTTTAATGGTGTTTTAAATTTTATAATCCAAACCAAATCACCTACTTATGAACATCCCTAATTATTGGTATTGATGCTTTTGCAATAAGAAGAGAAAGCATTGAGCTTTTTGAAGAAATATAGGTTTGCACTTGTACTCGGTCTCTTGGTTCTTTAGCCATCATCGTGAAATCTTGTTCATTTTTATTGTCATTTTTAAGAATTGAGAATTTGCTTAAATGCTTTTTAGTTAATCGTTGGAGAGAATTTGTATTTTGTTTTCTGTTGTCAGCAGAATTTGCTTAAATGCTTTTTAGTTAATCGTTGGAGAGAATTTGTATTTTGTTTTCTGTTGTCAGCAGGTCTACTTTTACCAACTAATTACCAAAGGTGAGCTTTTTTTTCTAGTCTTTTGGATTTTTGGAACCTTTGAAGCCAGTTCACCTACACCTTTCCACAATCTTCTATAACTCAAAGTTTCAACAAGAAGTCTGATTATGTTGACTATATGCATTCATTCGTCAAAATATTCTTCCTTGACAGATACTAAATATTTCATTCTATGCATTTTGATTTCTCTTTTTGTAGTCTAAAGCTTGCATTTGCCTAGTTTTCTCTCTATGGAACTCCTTAATCTTGTACCAAGCCCCCTTGACTTTTTCTCAAACCATATTAGACCGGATGGAGAGAATGCAAAACAAATATTTAAACTTATAATAGGTGCTTTTCTTTTAGAGCATAAAATATTTATGATGGAGTAGCATTCTTCTATTCATCTGTAGCATCACAGTTTAATGAGCTAGATACTATCATTAATTATTACTCTAGTGAAAATGGATTATTACTTTGAACTGATCCTTGGGCATGCAGATGTGGCCTTATTAGTCAAAATCGGGCTCTGGATTAAGGCTCAACTTGGATGCAATGTACAATTTGCTCAAAGTTCAATTTTTTATACAATTTATTTCCTCAACTTGGCGTAAGAAAACAAAAAAGTCGTTTCTTAAAGAAAAATAATTTTTAATTAATAAAAATTATAAAGGTTTAGAATTAGAAAATAAAAAATTATATAAAAAATATAAATAATTATTAAAAAAATTATAATATTATATTGAATATTTTCGTTAGAAGAATATTTATTATTTTTTAATTATATTTTATTTTAATCAAATAATTCATTACTTTCTAATTATATTTGATTTAAATCAAAATTTTTATTTTCATAACGATTAATTTTTTTAAGAAAATATGCTTTTTATACTCTTGGTGCAAGTTCAACGGAGTAAAGTGTACAAAAAATTTATTTTTCTACAAATTGTACATTGCTGCTAAGTTTGTAGAGCAAATTGAGTGTTATTCCTAAACTTATAGTCAGGAATTTTACGAAGGGAAACAATATATTTTTTCCAAGTCAATGCGGGTCTTCAACTCATTGGTTTTTGGAGTGATTAATGCGTGTAAAGTTGATAATTTTAGAGACACGATCGTTTCATTTTAAATTTTAGAATGCCATTTGGGTAAAATTGTAAAATTATATATATTATGAAAAAGAAGCCGGAAAATGAGAAATTTCATAAACATAACCAGAGGTTTTAATTTTTTTTCTATACATAATTAATATAAAGTATTAATCCCCAAGAAGGCCTTGGCTAATTAATAAGAGAATTACAAGTTCAGTTGTGAAAAATTATTATTAGACAACAACTATAAGTTTAATTTACAGTAGATCAGAATCTAAACTTGCAGTCGGGAATGCACAAATCATAAAATAAAAGAATACTAAACTTGCAGGTCGGACATGCACAGTTTAGTATGATGGTAAAAAACATAGACAACAAAATATATTATAATATTTATGAACAAAGAAGCCGGGAAAATGAGAATTTCATAACCATAACCAGAGGAATTATTTAAATTATTTTTTCTATGCATAATTAATATTAAAGTATTAATACCACAAAGAAGCATAATTAATATAAAGTATTAATCCCCAAGAAGGCCTTGGCTAATTAATAAGAGAATTACAAGTTCAGTTGTGAAAAATTATTATTAGACAACAACTATAAGTTTAATTTACAGTAGATCAGAATCTAAACTTGCAGTCGGGAATGCACAGTTTGTATGATGGTAAACATGACAAAAATTATATATATTATGAAAAAGAAGCCGGAAAATGAGAAATTTCATAAACATAACCAGAGGTTTTAATTTTTTTTCTATGCATAATTAATATAAAGTACCCCAAGAAGGCCTTGGCTAATTAATAAGAGAATTACAAGTTCAGTTGTGAAAAATTATTATTAGACAACAACTATAAGTTTAATTTACAGTAGATCAGAATCTAAACTTGCAGTCGGGAATGCACAGTTTGTATGATGGTAAACATGACAAAAATAGATTTAACTATATGACTATATGCACAATATTACGTCCCAATATAAAATAATAATAATAATAATAATATTAGTAACCCACAATAAAAACACATCTTGGGTTACTGGTCACTGCCCCTCTTCCTGCTCTTTCTATCTTTCACTCAGAAAGAGAGAGATGGCTCACCTTGAGTCTTTAGGTCTCTCTTTATTATTCACTGTCTTCTCTGGCCTATAATGAAACAATATTTGAATCTGATCTTCTTCTTTGAAGAGGATGGCAAAACATTATCTTCACTCAAGGACTAAAAGCTTACATGAATGGATGTATTATTTCAAAATCGTAAAAATGTAACTTATTTTAATTTTGCAACATTAAAATTATTATTTTATTATTATAATTATTATTATATATTGGCATATATTATTAATATGCTACCAATTTTGAGAATTGATTGATTTAAATATGCTAACAATTTAATTGATTGATTTATTTTTAAATATAATTAAGATATTGTCATTATTATATTTAGAGCTATATTAGCCCTTGATCTAGAATTGTCAATGATATTTATATCTAGTATACTTCTGAAGTAGCAATATCGAGTGAAAAAATTTTATAATAAACTTTATATTTATTTCATATTCATTTATCATTGAGCAAAGTATTGAGCTCTTAATTAATATCATGAAGCTTGTCTAATTAAATTTTCTCTATTCCTTGAATTTAATGGAATGACATATAATACTGGACATGGGAGTATCGAAATCCACCTAACTAGATTTGATGTGTTTCCTAAAGTGAATGCAATAATATATGATATTAGGGGTGGATATGAACAATGAAAAAGATATACTTGTCTTTGAGAATATTAATGAGATCATAGTTGAAATAATGATCTTAACAATTATGGTAGCCACATAAGATATTAAGAATAAATCTACCACCATAAGTGGTACAAAGAAATATGGCATATATGAATATTGGTTATGTACTTGGGTACAAAGAAATATGGCATATATGAATATTGGTTATGTACTTGTACACTAAAATATTAAAAGACAATTTGACTTGGTAGTAAAAGAATATTTAAAGGCTTCGGAAGAGCAAGTATTACTACTTAGAGGAATGAATTATATGTATAATGCATTATTCCAAAAATATTCATTAAAATGGATATTATATGGTTGTAAAACCAAAAGTTTACAAATCCCAACACTTCATTATTTGGCATGATCGGTTCGACCATTCCGATAAATAATGATGAGAAAGAGGAAAATTTAATCATTATGTGAATATTTATTGAAGAATCAAAAGTTTTTTCAAATCTAATGAATTTTTCATGCTTAGTTTATTTTCAAAATAAATTAATTATTGAGCCATCACTAAGAGTTCAAATTGTATTGTTTGTATTTTCTGGAATATATAATGGAAAATTATTAATCAATTTATTTGAATATATTATGGATGCATCTAAAAAATAATTATATGATTATTATTAACTTGCAACCTGAAGTTTGCAAATATTATTATCAATATGCAATCAGAAGTTTACATGATTATTTGCTCAAATAATTTGATTAAGAATGCAATTTCCAAATTATGCTGTTAAGACAATTTATCTTGAGAATGATAATGAATTTACACATCGGTCTTTTATGATTATGGCATGTATTAATTGAAATAATTTAGGGCAAACTGTTGTTGCTTTTATCTATGCTCAAAGATGATTTAATAGAATTATTTATAAATGATTGCAATTAATTGCAAGACAATTATTAAGAGAATGAATCTCCGTACTTTTTAGAGGGACATTCTATTAAATTTAATAACACTAACTTGCATTAAGTCAACAAGTTATTGTAAGTTCTCCCATTTGTAATTGGTTTTTGGATCAGAAACCAAACATTAAATGTGTGATATATGTTTTAATTGCTCTACCGCAACGCATTAAGATGGGTACTTAAAAGGAAATTGAAAAAATATGTCAGGTATGATCTATGATTAAATATTTAGAACTTTCAAATCAGAAATTTATATATGCCAAATTTCCTAATCGTTATTGTCACGATCCGTTTCCATGGGCGGACCGGCACTAGGGCCCAGGTAAGCTTAAGGCCTCCGAGGCCTGTAGTAAGCCTGAAATACTAAAATCTACTATCTCAATATAAATTTCAAACATTCGGCCCATATTCTAGGAAAAATAAACCTCAAGATTTTATTACACCTCGGCCTGAATTTATCATCTTTAACATTCCACAATTCGAGCCCAATTTACAATACATCACATTTCTAATATGGGCTCACAGAATTATTTCATCTATGTTAATACATGACTAAA
Organism: Jatropha curcas; assembly: GCF_014843425.1. The sequence goes on from NW_023590991.1 coordinate 197,215, forward strand.
TGTATGTAAATTCTACAACTGCGAAGTCACTAACTGTTTGATATACATAGCTTCTTATACATATAGTTACATAGCAAAATACATAGCTTCTTATACATATAAGGTTTACATAGCAAAATAAATTATGAAAAACTAAGAAAATTTCTTTATAGCCCCTGCGGCGAAGAAACAATAGCTTAAATCGAATTAACAGAGAAACTTACTTCTTGAAAATTAAACAAGACATGTGGAGTTTTCTAAGGAAGTAATAATTAATTGCAAAACACACGCATTCAACACAAATGTGTAAATTATACTCAAATCTAGTCGTCCGACTAGTATATTTACTCCACGCAGACAGTCACACAAATGGCATAACAACAGCACCCACACTTATTAACAACGTCACAATGATCACATCATGTGGAAATTGGTTTGGTGGCATCACCGAAACCCCCAATGAGCCGTCCTCACACATGGCCCACCCTCTCATAACGTGTGCACCAGGGAGCCGATCCCCTATACGGCCAACCGGTCTAATCCTCACTTGACTAGCCCTCTCATTATTTTTCCATTCTCTCTTTTCTTTGCCATACCAACTGGAGGCCACCCTGTGGTTTATCCATATTATCCATATCATATCATCAGGCGCACATGGGGCGTCGATCTCCCATACAGCCAACGGCCTCGTAAACCGCCCTCACAAACCCATAGTGACTCACTTCATTCCAACTCCACACAAACATGGCAAAACATTGTCACATCACAACTAATCAAGCATTGCAATTAAATGCAGACATATTGATCAATCATATTGATCAATTAAACATCATAATGGGCAATGCATAATTAGTACCATCCATAACTCAAAATGCAAAAATAAATAAATAAATAAAATAGTATTAATAATAAACAACAATGGCTAAATAAATAATAATAAATAACAATAATAATGAAAATAAAATAAATAATTCGAATAATTAAATGAATAATAATGATATAATAAAATAATTAGAGCACTTTATTTATAATGTATCAAGTTATAGAATTAGTCTAAATAAACTTATTAATTATGTTATTAATTAAGACTAGTCTAGGTTCTATTGAAATTTCGGCAGAATCTCCCCTATAATTTGATCAAACCATAAGTTAATAACAAATTCTCAAAGCCCATCCATCAGGCAATTCAAATCAACTCATCCCATCCGCAATAACCATAATCATTCATCTAACCATTTACTCAAATCACACGGCCCATCCGTCGGGCAAGCAATCCGTTCTAAATCCCATCTTCCTCCAATCATGTTCCAATGATAATATCAGTCATACTATTTCTATAACACGTCATATTAAATCTACAATTTACATCATAAATACTCGCTATTCCTGGCTTGATATTTTCACAACTACCTTTAACCTCAATTCATCAATATTTATATAATTATCTAGCATCAATTTTATATAATTATCTAGTTTCCTGGCTTGATATTTTCACAACTACCTTTAACCTCAATTCATCAATATTTATATAATTATCTAGTTATATTCTACATACCTCGACTTCTACTAACAAATAATGCACATTAAATATTCATATAAGATTATTTGCTAAATCATAAGCTCACCCAATTATTAGCTTTATGGTAGTTAAATTGTTAAGTTTCTAAAAACACATTTTTTTTTTTGTATCAATAACCTGTTATAACTACTATTTATTTAGATTCGATTCTTATATCAATATCAGAAGTGGTTAGGCCTTCCAAACCTTAGTTTATCAGGATTACGCATCTAACCCCCGTTATCCTACTAAAAATCATCTTACTTTATTTGTACACAACCAAGTAGTTTTAGGCTAATGACTATCTAATTAATTAATTAACTAACTCCAATTTATCTTTCTCATTTCGATTAACAATTATCCTAAATGACTTGTATTCTATATTTTCAAAATTTAGTGTGCTTATCTCTCTAGGTTCATATTTGATTAACTATTCAATTGAAAATCAACTTATAGATTTAAATTAGAAATTTTATACCAAAATTAGGAACTGGGTCTTAGAACGTATCAATTGAAATTCGGATGACGATTCCATAATCCATGCAAGGAGAAGGAGATTCTGTCTCTAGGGGCCTCGCCGGAGGCTCGCCGGTCCGCCGTTGCCGCCGCCGTGCACGGTGGACGAAAAATCCCAAGCAGTCGAGAATTTTTGCATTACAAACACCAAAATGCTCGAAATCACTCTTAGAAGTTGAATTAGGTGTCGTTTTGAGGAGATAATGGCTTGTTTGGCCGGATCGACCGCCACAGTCCTCTCCACGCTGCTGTCCATGGTGGTTTCAGTTCCTTCCACCAAAACCGTCATTTCTTGGATGGAAATTGTTCACACAAGAGGGAAGATTTGATTGGAGCTCACTTTGAAGCCATTTGCCGCTTGAATCGAACTAAACATCGAAAAATCAAAGGTGGGGAGCTGTCGGAGGTGACAGCCCCATTTCGCACTGTTGGGGACTCCTTTCACGTGAAAGAAGGCCGGAAGAATGATCGGTGAGGCTCTAGGAATCGATCTCCACTCACCCTCATCGTGCGGTGTCGAAAAACGTGGAGGGAGAGGGGAGGAGGGGTTGCTGCGTGCTGGAGGATAAAGAAGAAGAAGAAGAAGAGAAAAAGAAAGAAAGTAAAAATCTAGAGCTTCTAGACCATTCTGGTTTGATTCGAGCTAGTTTGGTCTAATTCGATGGTTTGGCTCGATTTGCTTGGTTTTTGAGTTTCTCACTGGGTTTTCAGAAAATTCAAGCTAGTTTATGGGTCCGATTTAGCAACAAAAATATTTTTCCATTGATTTCATTGGTTAGGTTTTATGATTATATTTTTAAATGAAAAAATTTTTGAAAAGGATTTTCCGGGTCGTTTCAATCTCCCCCTTTAAAACAATTCGTCCAAATTGAAATATAGTAGGAAAGAATAAGAATGGATACATAGGGAATTTCAAAGTCATAAGAAATTACTTCCAATACGAAGGAGACAGCTCAAGAGTGGCTAATACATGGAGGAAAGGAAAGGGGTGGGGTATTCTGATTATACTTCTACCATCAATCATCATATTTAGAATGGAATTTCGTTCCACTGTTTGGTACCACCTGTCTAAAGCTTACAAGAAACTTAAGTTTATTACCTAAATCTCTAGTTACTATCTTTAGACAGCCACTGAAATCTTTAGAAAATCTTTCTTGAATAAAATCTTACAATAAAACTGGTTAACAATAAAATGCATAACATAAATTTTTATATATATTTTTCCCAAGATTATATAATTCAATTTGAAAATATTAAATTTTATTAGGCATTTCTTCATGAAAACCAAACATATATTTTATAAAAAGCAAACCAATTGAAAATTGTTTTATTTATAGTAATAAGAATTAACTCATATAATTACTAGAACTCTTCTCGATCAAAAATTGGAAAACTTATTACTTTAAGGCAAAATTTCAAGAAAAATTTCCCTTGTAACTCCCATTGTCTATAGTATCACAGGGCGATTCGAACTCACTCTCTCTCAGTTCTTATATACAAGTTCTATTCCTCCCTATAATATTCTTTCCTTATGTTAGTGCAGCTATTAGATAGCTCCTGAATCACCGCACCCCTTAACTATCTCACTCCTTTAAAGATTTTCACCCTTTCCAGCGCTTATTCCTTATGCACATTAATACTTATCACTAAAATTAACTTTCATAATAACATCTTTTAATAGTTCGAATTTCAGTTTATAACCCAAATCTCATTTGATAACCTTCCATTCTAAAGATATTAGAGTATTCTTATTCATTATTTCGTCTATTAATCATCGTTAATCGTGATCTATCTAATCACCAACATTTCAATCTAACACTTATTACTTACCCTAAATATACACTTTGTAACAGACTGATTTTTCTTTTAGTGTCGGCAATAGTGATTTACCGGTCTGTGAATAGTACCATCGGTCCGGGACTTGGTATTATACCCTAAATATACACTTTGTAAACAGGACGAATTTTTCTTTAGTGTCGGGCAATAGTGATTACCGGTCTGCCTGAAATAGTACCATCGGTTCCCGGGGACTTTTGGTATTATTTTAGTCCGAAAAAAATTACTATGCATAGTTAATATTTATTATTCATTTTTGGAGCTGTTTGCATGATTTTAGGTGGGTAGAAAATATTTTAATGAATAATTTTTTGAGTAGTTTTATGTATTACATGCATAAATATTTTCTAGTGTGGTCTAATTAAGAAAATAAATGAGGAATTATTTTTAGTGGAGTTAATTTAATTAATTGGTGGAGTTAAATAAGAAGTAGAGAGATTTATTTGAGGAATATTTAGAGCCAATTGGATGAAGATTACTTAGGACTTGATCTTAGCCACACAATTGATATGGAATTTGGAAAGTCCAAATTTGACCTTTTGGGGCAATTAAAGTAAACAACAACAAACACTTATTTCTTTACTTCTCTTCCTTCCCTTATCCCACGCCATCTCCATCTTCCTTCTTCTTTCTTTCATTTCTTCATTTTCCTTACCTCCAAATTTACCACCAAACTGACCTAAATTTAAACCATAGATTAGTACTTTATTCTTACAGAATTAAGATAGAAGTTGAGTTTGGGTGATTAAAAAGCAAGAGAAGTGAAGTTTACCATTGAAAGCCAAGTAAGTTGGTGGTTTTTGAGTTTTGTGATTGTTAAGTAGAATTCATGGTTTAGAACATGTTATTGATGGCATTAAATCAATGGCTCCAACTACTTTCTTTGTCAAGTTTGTGCTTGTAATGTTTGATTTTTCATGCTTTGAAGAGGTTGGAGAACCAATCCTCAAGGTAAGAGAAAGCCCAAAGGAGTAAGGCTTTCCAAGCTTATTCAAAGCTTGTTAATAAGGTTAAGTGGCAACTCATAAATTTCACTTGTTTAAGTTTGTTTTTTTACATGGTTAAGGGTTTTGAACTATATTTTGGGACTTTGTATGTTTTTGTTGAAAATTGCTGATTTTAATGTGAGATGTGTTCTGCCGTGGGATGTGAACTCCATTCTTTTGACCCCTTTACACTTCCCCATTTGTTTCTGACTTCTTCATGAAAGTTGTAGCTCTATTATCTCAGCTTCCAGAACATATCTATGTTCTAATTCCATATACCTTGTAGCTCCAACTTATGATTGAAATACCAAAGAAGTGGTTCTGTTATGCTGTTTACCTGTCTATCCGAATGATTGTCCATTTTTGACCACTCAAATGGCAAAATAACGTCTTATGTTCTTCATAAAAGTTGTATCTTTACTTCTTATCTTTCCAAACCATCCTCTTTTGTCCAATTGGGAGATACATAGCTCAACTTATGACTGAAAAACCCAAACTGACTCTGTTGTGATGGGCTACATGCATCACTAAATTGAGTGCCCATTTTGACCACTATAATGACAAGATTTGGCTCTGAGTTATTCATAAAAGTTATTTCCCTGTGTCTCGAGACTTCTCTCATTCTAGATTGGTTTCATTTGAGTGTTTGGTTAAGTAGGAATTCAAGAAACATTGGACTTGGTTCTGCTGAATCAGGTCTCGAAACCAGGTCGATTGTTGGTCTGGTGTTCTGGCTTTTGTTTGCTATCTACTCTTTGATCTTTAGGCTGTGGTCCTTCTGAACATTTGTTAGTATTTGTCCCTTAGCTTTCCCTAAATGAATTGACTTTCATTCAATTTGGAGGACCCATAATAAATTATGTGTTAAAAAACCCAGCAAAGGTCAAGAATTATGACAAATTGCTGAAAAAGTTCTTGATTTATGTACTTTTATACTATCTTAAGTTTATATATATCTATAATGGTTTTGAGTAATGAGTATTAAAGAAATGAAGAGGTTTGAATTTATAATATTGGTTTTTGTGAAAGAATGATTTTGATTTGGGCTCTACTATGCAAATGATTTGAACACGTGGTATTGATGAGAATGATTTTCTTCATTGTGAAGCTATGATCATATGCTAGGGTTTATCAGCCTTCTAAATAGGCGGACGCGCTTAATTTGTTGGTGATGGGGTGGTGCTTTTTCAATAGGCCACGGTGGTGCTTTTCCATAAGGCCCACGATTGTTGTTGATGGGGGTGGTGCTTTCATAGGCCACGGTGGGTGCTTTCATAGGCCACGAGTATGTGAATGGGGGGTGGCGGCTAATATAGGCCCACGATCAAATCTGCTTAATGTTTCATCTGCGCTGAGTAACGAGCCTTAACGAAAAATAAACATTTTATTATTGCTATAAAGAATGAAGACATATTTGTATTTATAAAGTATTTTGAAATTAAATGCATGCGATTTCAGTAATTTATATAAGTTGAGTAATTTAAGTTTTGCCTTGGCTATTAAATTGTTAATTAATTGTTGGTTATTTAGCACCACTGAGTCTTCCACTCAGGCGCTTGATTTTTATCACGCGCAGGTTAGGAGGCGGAGGTGTTCTTTCAAGACCATACAGAGGCAACAGCATCAAGAGTAGATATCAACATTTTGGGTAGGAATTATTTTGTAATGGTGATTTTTGGCATGTATACATAAATATCTGTGTTGTGAAAGGATGGACCATAGAAAGTTTTATAATGTATAGAGTTTATGAATTATTTAAGGAAAATAACATCTTATTATATTTTTGGTGTATGATGAATTTATAGATTCCTTGAAAAAGAAAATGTTTTTGAATTTTATGCGTATGTTGATGGATATTAGAGTGGCTATGTAGTATGTGTTGTTTGAAATTGGAGTTTTGGGGTTTTTGGAGAAAATTTGGAAGTGTGTATATTTCATAGTGTGGGCAAGTTTAATTTTTAGGGGAACGTTCCATTGACCAAAATTTTCGTAGGAATTCCCCATCAAAATATTACCTCATTTTTGCTAAAAAAAAGAAAAAAAAACCCAAAACAAAGCTGTTAATTACTTTGCCTCCCTTATGAATTTAAAAGGATGCCCTACAAAAACTTCGTGCCTCTAATTTGTGAATCTAGCTTTAATAAAGTGACATAAAGACGGTGGCGGCTACCCGCACCGGCATTAGACCGTGTGGCTGTCATCTGGCCTCACTTCACTGAATCTTGAGAGCTATGATCTTTCACCTAAATCTAGGAGTGGTGATATTTGTGTTTCATTTAAGGAGGCCAGTAATTCTCGGACATTTTGTTGTTTTTTGTTTACATTTTCCTTTTCATCTTTATATTAAGAACAAAACATTAATAATTTGAGAGAGTAACATATTTCAGTAGACTCTTTAATAAAAAAATAGTCTTCAGTAGGTTATTATCCCTTATCTTGACCTGACCTAGCCTCTATAAATCTATATAACACCACACTCAATATTCCATACTTATTTCTACATTAACCACTCATACTCGTCTCCATTTTAACACACAATACTTAGCATCTCAATTTACACACATGACCGCATAAAATTTTCAAAATCACATATTCTATTTCTCAAAGGGGATCATATAATCATCACTAACACCAACAATCATTAAAAATTAAGATTTATTTCTTCACACTATAAATATCATAGTCTACTAAATCATCTATAACCAATTTATACTGGATAATGTCTTCAATGACCCTTTCCATAATACAATTCACATAACTATTAATACATGTCCTTAACATTTTTAATTAAAAAATAAAAATTCACCTTAATTATTTTAACAAAATATTTAACTCCTTAACATACGTTACTTATCCGCTAATGCGATTATTGCAAACTCATGATTCTTAACGAGTTCCATACTTGTTTCATATCCTTTAGAAAGAAACCCTCTCGATCTAACGGCTGTCGCGTGTCGAAATATTGACTATAACGTGCTGGAAGGTGCAAAAGAACTCAGTTGGTGCCTAAAATTTAATCACCATTTAACCTTCAACATATACATATGACTCTAATCGGCAAAGTTTAATACTTTGTAAAAGATTACATCCAACTTAATATAAATAAATTTACCTGAATTCGCTGAATGCAAATTTAATTTTCGTAAACTACTATTAGCTCCATAATACTATTATAATAAATTTAACCCAAATAACTGTGTCGTTTTCATATTACTTTTATTTAATAGCAATATAAATTTATTTCAGGTACAGCCATTTCTAGTCTTCAGGGTACTCACTCCTGTACAACCATGAATCATACACAAAGTCCAAAATATTTGATCGTGCTCATATTGAGTTTTATTTTCTTCACCTCATACTATTACAGTCTCAGTAACACGTACATTCACTCTCAGTGGCCTACACTCTATTTGTATATCTACCACCTTGCGTGGCCATAACTTGAAAAGCACCATCCTCATCTAACATCGTGGCTTAAAAGCACAACCTGAATAGCATTCTCTGTTCTCCATCAAACTTCATCAAATACAACAAATCACACTAAAGATTAGCGCTCGCATTCCGTCTTAATTCTTAACTGAAGTGTGATTTAGTACCCTAGCATATTTAGATTCATTAAGGTCTCAAATCCCATCAATAAGTAAAATCTACATTCACTCTAATCCATACCCACGTTCAATCATGCACTACTCAGATGCCCAATATATCCCAAAATTCACTTTATTTTCATACTCTCACATCAAACTCCTTCTAATTCAAAGTTCCATAACATTAAACTCACACATTAGATCCATCTTTTTTATCGTTGATTTATCATTAATACCATCCAATTCATGGTCCTCCCCCCAACCAGTTTAGATTATAAGATATAGATAGTATCATAAACATATTCAAGGTATTTGCTTCAGAAAAAGAATCAACATATAAAATCAATAATATATAGTATAATTTTCAGCTAATTTTATACTAATTAATTCAACTATAAGTGACATAAGACGGTGCTCCGGCACCGATTGTGGCATCCGCCGTCTGGTTCTTCGGGATTGGCCGGTGGGTGTTACACACTTTCATCTAATACACATCAATACTAAGGTCTTTAAAAAAAAAAAATTTCTTAAGTCCTGACCTAATGCTATCTTAACACCCAAATATCACATTAAATCAATCTCGTTAACTTCTTATCGCCTAATTTATATATACTAATAATTTCTCACTTTTCTGTCCATATCATGGACTAGAATTTTCCAAACTATAGTCTTAACATTTTAATTAAAAATTTTAATTAACCATACGTCTACTTATCGCTAACTTGAGTCAAATTTATATTTAACTTACCTATCTCATTTGCCTTTAATCAATCAATATTTTCTTATTTAAGTTTAGTAAGATATTTATAAATTACTCTGATTTGTCTACTACTTGCTCCTAACATATATTACCACTTGTTATATATACCATTTCTATACCCTTAAACCATTCAAGTCCATTCCTAATGTTATTTCTTCCATTTATTACATTGAACAGTCCTACACTCTAAATCTACTTGCAACCTAGCTTCTAAACTAAAATTGTCTCCTCAAACTTTCTCAACATTTATGTTCGTAACTTGACTACTAATTGTCTACTTATTTATCACCATTTATCATTACCACCCTTTATCTTATTCTTCTCAAAACTTTCTTTCAAGTTCCAACTACACTCATGATCATTTTTACTTTGTTATCTCATCCAATTGGCCCCGTGATATAAGTAGACAACTTTCGAAAACAAAAATATATATATATATATATATAATCAATTTCAAATTATTTATGATAATACAATTTAAATTCAAATTCAAAAGGAGATTTTAATTTGAAATAACAAGTAAATAACGTGATATAAAATTTTATATTTTGGATAATCTTTAAAGAATTTCAGTAGCTGAGCTGAATATTTGATTACATATTCCTACTCACCTTAAAATTACTTCTTATGTTTATGAATCTGTCCCACCAATGAAAATCCTATTATATTCTACACAATCCTACCTACCGATAGGAACAGAGGTCACATGAAAAGTAGTGTACAGGGTGATCAGGCCAATCCACTATCGTCTAGGTATTACTCTATTCCCAAGCCTAAAGATTGATACTAGTTATAGCCCCTATAGGTATTGTGATAGACTTATCTTATTATTCACTACTTTCACTTCAAACCTTGAATTACTTATTCTATAGTCTATTGATCTACATAATAGATGTGGGTTTTCCCACCTCTTAAGGTCTAGTGCGTCCACCATCCCTAGGGAGGAAATCACAAAGTTTCTTTCCTTATGTTGGTTATGGCCGATCCCAATATAAAGAAATTTCCTATACTTTGCAGTTGTGTCCTAGAACCCTAACCTAAGCTCTGATACCAACTTTGTCATGACCCGTTTCCATGGACTGGACCGTAGGGCCAGGTAAGCTTAAGGCCCCCGAGGACCGTAGTAAGCCTGAAACACTAAAATCTACTATCTCAATATAAATTTTAAACATTCAGCCCATATTCTAGGAAAAATAAACCTCAAGATTTTATTATACCTCGGTCCAAATTTATGCACGAAATAACTGCAAAAACCACATATCTAATGAGCTCTGCCTCAATGGTAACCTTCACCTTCTCCGTAGGGCTTATCCTGTATGTAAACGCAACTCCTAAAACATCATCCTATACATAATCTTTAAATCTTCATCTAAAGAATAATACAGATTATATAAATACTATATATTGTGTTTATTCAATTAAACGCATAGTTCGTGGTGGTAAAATTGAGGTAACGCCATAATAAATGAACGAAAATGAATAAGGAAGAAGAAATGAAAGAATGGCGTGGAATTAAGAAGCACCGAAAGATAGAACAGAAAATGAATATAGTTGAGTTTTGAGGATAGCCGGGGGGGGGGGTGGTGTTTACTTTAAAAGTGCCGAAAGCCTTCCAAGATTTGTTCGAAACTTCCCAAATTCCAATAATTCAATATATTCTCGTTGTTGTCTAAAAGACATTTATAAGCTCACGTTCACATAAAAGTAATCTCCGCCCCCACAATTTGAAGACTTCATAAAATACTCTCCTAATAAATCTCATATTCTTACTAATATTGGCTAAATTATGGAAAGTTCACTAAATTTACAATTTCTAATAAGTGTTAATTACTCACCCAGCATACATAAATGTATATAGTTTAAACCTCATTTTTTTCTCTTTAATAGACAACTGCCACGACTAAAGTGAAATTTTATAATCTAAAACTGCTGATTAATGATATTAACCAATATAAACGTCTCTTTCCTCTAAAATAATAATTCACATTATAAAAGATTATTTATCATACCCACTAAATCGCAAAAATGCAATAAAACTATAGTGCTCCAAAAGAACTAGGAAAAATTTTCAAATATATAAGTATGGCACTATAAACTGCAAGGGTGCTAGTAATTTTTCTGCAGAGATAGAAATATAGCTTAAATAACCCAATAAGAATTAAAGAGAATACCCGGTACACCTCTATCTTAAAAGAAATTAAACGATACTGATTCATGCGCTCGAAAGAGTTAAATCCGGTTGCTAGGTATTTTATATAAAATTATTTGAACAAAAAACTTTTTGCATTCTCATTTATCAAATGCTGTATTGCCATATAGACACTAAAAGAAAAATCAGTCTGTTAACAAAGTGCTAATTATTTTAAGGGTAAGTAAAAGGTAGAGTGTATTCCTAGTTTAGTCGAACTTCGGGACTAAAAGATATTAGTTGGTGCATTAGCCTCCGATCAGCAGAATCTTAGAACTGATCATTCAAACTATAGAATCTGAGGCAATTAACATGAAATAAATGAATACGCACTAATATTTACGATTCATGTATAAACAAACTGTCACAGGATTATATATCCACAAAATGAGATTCTAGTTCTGAGGAAACTATTGGTAAAACTCTTCGTGGAGCACGCCTCATTACAATATAGATGTTATTATGAAAAATACTAAGTCCCTCATTTATGAGTGATACACGTCCATTCTAATGTAGCATAAAGGAATAAGCGGCTGGAAAGGGTGAAATCTTTAAAGGAGTGAGAATAGTTAAGGGGTGCGGTGGATTCAGGAGCTATCTAATAGCTGCACCTAACATAAAGGAAAGAAAATATTTATAGGGAGGAAATAGCTTGTATTAGAACTGAGAGAGAGTGAGTTCGAATCGCCCTTGATAACTATAGACAATGGGAGTTACAAGGGAAATTTTTCTTGGAATTTTGCCCTCTAAAGTAATAAGTTTTGCCAAATTTTTGATCGAGAATGAGTTCTAGTAATTAATATGAGTTAATTCTTATTACTATAAATAAAACAATTTTCAACTTGGGTTTGGCTTTTTATAAATATATGTTGGTTTTCATGAAGAATGGCCTAATTAAAAATTTAATATTTTCAAATTGATTATATTAACTTGGGAAAAATATATTATAAAAATTTAATGTTATGCATTTTTATTGTTAACCCAGTATCATGGTTCATTGTAAGACCCATTTTATTCAAGCATAAAGAAATGTTCTAAGAGGATTTCAGTGGCTGTCTCTACAAAAGAATAGTAATAGAGATTTAGGTAATAAACTTAAAGTGGGTATCCTTCCCGTATGCTAAGCTTTAGACAGGCCTGGGTACCAAAACAGCGGAACGAAATTCCCATTCTAAATATGATGATTGATGGTAGAAGTATACGATGCAGCAATACCCACTCGGTTACGGACTTTCCTCCTTTACTTCCATGTAGATTACCAGAGCGCAATCTTCCAGTCTGTTATCCATTGTTTTATTCCATTCTCGACTCTTTTCTTTCATTTTCTCATTACACTGGACGGTCCTCTCCCCAGTACTCTATCCATTTTCCACTTCAACCTTCTATCTAGTGCATATGTTGGCCACGTGCGCGTATTCTCTACACCGTGGGACACCTCACACAATCGCCAACCATCTCATTCCCAGATACGAGACACTAGCAAGGACATTGACACCGAATCGGTGTAAGAGACCCCTTAGGCTTCTACCTTTTCTCTTTCATTTTTCATTCTTCTTCTTCCTTCTTCTTAATCCTCCCACGGCGCACCCCTCCTCCCCTCTCCTCCACGTTTTTCGAACCAACCATGGGCTAGGATTAGCCACACTTCAAATTGCACGGATCCAGACACAAACATAAGTAGACATACACACTTGGTCAACTACTCACAACTAACTTTAACGCCGCCATTTCTTTTGCAATACTCACATGCGAAGAGCATATTCTCCGAACATGTGTGACGATTAAAATGGGCCGTACATCGTATACTTGGAGACATCCTCACATCTAGACCACACTTTCTGCATTTTAGCTAAATGTTATTTTCACAATACGATATTCAAAGCGGCAAATAAGAGTCTATTCAAAAGTGGAGCTTCAGCCATAATTTAGTAAATATCTTAATCACCACACTCCATTATGTGTGGATACAATATAAATCCAATCCAAAGAATAAACGAATTTTAGAGGTGTGAGAAATGAAATATAGATAAATGACCAATAATAACATATTGATCATGAATAACATGTAAATGAAATAATGAGAGTGGGATAAAGACTTAAGAGATAGAGCAGTTCGGAGATTAGATACCGGACGCAAAACACGATTATATTCTATTTAAATGTCTATCCCTAACGAAAACGATACATACTACTAGAAATTATCATCTAAATAACCTACTTTAAATATGATGATTGTGTGAATTATGTATCAAGTTATAGAATTAATCTAAATAAACTTATTAATTATGTTATTAATTAAGACTAGTCTAGGTTCTATCGAAATTTCGGCAGAATCTCCGCTAGAATTTGATCAAACCATAAGTTAATAATAAATTTTTAAAGCCCCTCCATCGGGCAATTCACATCAACTCATCCCATCCGCCATAACCATAATCATTCATCTAACCATTTACTCAAATCACACGGCCCATCAGTCGGGCAAGCATTCGATTCTAAATCCCATCTTCCTCCAATCATGTTCCAATGATAATATTAGTCATACTATTTCTAACATCATTTTAAATATACAATTTACATCATAAATACTCGCTATTCAGTTTCTGATTTCCTCTAAGTCCCATCCTCCTCCAATCATGTTCAATGAATAATATAGTCATACTATTTCTCAGTTTCCTAATTTTGGTATACAATCATTTATTAATATATACTCTCAATTTTACCATTCATAAATACTTTAACGACTTTACCTTATCTCAAGTTGGATTTGCTTTGAACTCAAATTTGAAATATTAGTCTAAAAACTTACCTTTAACAAAAAAAATACCTGAATCAATTCCCAATTTTCTTATATAAAGATCCTGGCTTGATATTTTCACAACTACCTTTAACCTCAATTCATCAATTTTTATATAATTATCTAGTTATATTCTACATACCTCGACTTCTACTAACAAATAATCCACATTAATATTCATATAAGATTATTTGCTAAATCATAAGCTGACCCAATTATTAGCTTTATGGTAGTTAAACTGTTAAGTTTCTAAAAACACTTTTTTTTTTGTATCAATAACCTGTTGTAACTACTATTTATTTAGATTAGATTCTTATATCAGTATCGGAAGTGGTTAGGCCTTCCTGTAACGCCCCAAAATTTTCGAATCTTAAAATGATATGATTTTATCGGATCATGAATGGTGCTACAGAGAGGGGGATAATATTTTATTTCGATCTGAGGAAGATATTGAGTATAATTAACTATAACTATGAATGATAGTTGATTTTACCGTCCTGTTGAACTAGTACGACAGGTTTCTGTGATAGTACTACGTCTGGTTTTGCCCCCCACTTTATCATTAATTGTATAAACAATTAATGTTTAAAGTGGTCCATTGACGCGCCTTCTATCAGGCAATCATCCCGAAGCTCGGTTTGATCGGCTTGGAAAGATGCTGAATTAATCATCTGTCACCTCCTAAGCTCGGTTTGATCGGCTTTGTCCGATTTTTTCCATACAGCAATGTGAAAATGAACTTCAAAGCTCGGTTTGAAAATCGGCTTGGAAGACACCTCCGAGCCTCGGTTTGATCCACCTGAAGGACTTTAAATAGTCCTGGTCACCTTCTCAGCTCGGTTTGAATCGGCTTTTGTCGGCTCCCCGTGGAATTAAAGAGACATCCCTCGAGGCTCGATTTTGATCAGGGCTCGAAGACGTTATTGATGACAAAGTCTTCCAAAGCTCGGTTTGATCGACTTGAGGACTTTGATCTAGCCACTAACTCAGCTCGGTTTTTCGGTTTGATCGGCTTTGTCGGCTCCAGTCGATTTAGAAAAGGCATCCTCGAGGCTTGGTTTGATCGGCCCGAAAGATGTTGGTTTTACCCATGTCAACTTCGCAATTCATCATCATTGACTGGGGGAGAGATTTAAAACAGCTTCGCAATACACCATCACTGTTTTGAAATTGTTCTGACTAGCTTCGCAATGCACCATCACTAATCAGTAAGAACTATCGACTTCGAAAAACCTTCACCGGTTGGCCTAAAGGTAGTCTGGGTAATTTGGTGTTTCTGCCCCCTGTGCGGTGAGTAGGCAAAAATTGCTGAAGTGTACAAGCCGCACATCGACGTCAAATTGCCGAAGTGTACCGTTGTGGGCTTTTGAATGGGCCGCACGGATCTATTGGGCTTTGAAAGGAGATAATGGGCCCGTAGCTCTTTTTGGGCTCGGAAGAGTGGGCTTGGGCCCGTTGCTTGGAAAATGGGCTTGGGCCCAGATACTTACTATAAGTAACTTCCTTCATAACCAATTCAGTTTCACTTATTCACAAACCCTAAGCGATTGAAAATTCAATTCTCTGAACTGTTCAACCGAAAACGATGTCCAGAATCTCAGAAATCCCCGCTTTCTGCTTAACACTCCGGAGATGGAGACCTCGGGGGCCCCTACGGATATTCCTACTTTCTTTGACGGCGAGCCGATGCCGGTGAGCCGGAATCCATTGACCCCCGAGACACGGCCGCTGCAGCTTCTTCCGTTGCCGGGCACAGAGTTCCCGGTTAGATACGAGACGAGCCGTATGCGCGGTTTTCAATCCGAGGTAAGTAAAAAAATTTCTCATTTTTACCGCTTTTGATCCATAATTTGTAGCATATGACTGTTTTTTAGAGTTTCTGCCTGTGTCAACAGTCGCGTCATGCAGGTAGGATTTGCGTGGCGCGGCTGTTCTTCCATGAATGTTTTCGCCCCCCCGGTGACAAAACACGAAAAAGGGGAATTTTATAATCTCTTTTTATGTTATTGTTTGGTCATTGGATTATTTTAGAGAAAAGGTGATAAAAATCTTTTATCTTTTTAGATATACGATGCCGAGAAATCGGTCTTATAAATTAATTTTAGTCGCCAACCCATTATTTCGGCAATGGACCGTTTCCAATTTTATTTTAGCAAAAAGTGACTCCATTTATCCGCATTTTTATTTAAGGCCTAATTATTTGAAGAAAACTGTCCAGGCGTACTAAGTACGATTCTAAGGTAGGGGAAATTACCTAGACATCGTACTTAAAGTAGAAACGAGCAATTCTTCTTTTCCTCATCTGATCCCTGGAATGAGCATTCCCAGTCTTTTCCCGTCTAAGAGCGTCAATCTTCATATCTCTTCTTGAACCCATTCCTCTTCGGTCATATAGCTTCTCCAAAACCCTAGAGACTTCTTTTTCGAGCTCTATCGGTAACACTGCCTCCCATTCCGTATAACAAGTTCAAAAGGGGAAGCTCCGTTACTGATTTGAATGGTAGTGCGTGCCTCAGAGGCGCGAAAAGGAAGTTTTCAGCCCAGCTTCTGTACCTTTCACACATCTTCGATAGGATTCTTTTGATCTCCTTATCTCGCAACTTCTACTGCGCCATTAGCCTGAGGGCTGATAAGGAGAAGAAATGGTGATTGCTCAAAACCTTGGTATCTATAAAGCAATTGACCAAACATCTGCTTGAAAATAAAACCATTATCTGTAGCTATGTGATGGGACACCATACGCCTAGAAATGTTCTGTTCATTAATATGTACATGTTGGCGGTTAAGGTTTTTTTTGTAAGATTGAGCCTCAATCCCATCTAGAGAAGTAGTCACTGCACAATATATACTGATGGCGTTTGGATGCTGCTGGCAGAGAAATTTTGCCGATACGTCTATACCCATGCAGAAAAAGGCCAAGAAGGAGTTGTCGATGGAGTTCAACAAGCAGGTAAGTGGCTTTTTATTGTCATGATATTGATGATGCACATACTGAACACAGTCACCTTCTATCTGCATCCAAAAATATCCTTGCCTCATGATTTTTCTTGCTAGGCTCATGCCGCTTAGGTGAGTACCACAGACTCCTTCGTGCACCTTCCTCATTACGTCTTCTCCCTCTTTCTTACTCACGCATCTCAGCAACATTCCATCCCAATCTCTTCTGTAAAGTTCACCATCAGCTAGAACATAATTGAAAGCCATTTTTCTGAGAACTGCACGGTCTTCTTTTGTAGCATCATCAGAAAAAGTACCGTCTTTCATATACCTCAGAATATCCGTGAACCATGGTTTGAACCATGGTTCTTTCTCCAAACTCACCTGGTTCAACAAATGTTTTTATAAGCAATGGAATATTGGCTTTGTGTAATGATAAATGGGGCTTTTTTGGAACTTTACTCAAATCTTGCCAGGCCGATGCCTAAGTTTGCCAAGGCGTCTGGAAATTCTGTTATAGGTTTTCTTCCTATGTGAGTGAAAGTGATCTTGTCGAATAGTGCTGCCTTTTTCAACAAGTACTCAAACATAGGGCTTTCAGTCTTTCTTCTCTACCTTCCATCTCTCGTTTAACATGTTCAATAACCAATAACGAATCTCCTATTACCTCGACCTCCTTAGCACCGATGCAGGAGAGCCTTCCATCCCCATAATGCAATGCTTTCATACTCTGCCATGTTATTAGTGACCGGAACAACAGTCTTCTTGCAACATCGTGGTAACTCTCGCCAATTAGGTTGCTTCAATTACAATACCAAAGCTCCGGCTCCATTTTCTGTTGGCTAATCCATCAAAGTACAATTTCCAGCCCCTGTTTTGTACATAGTAAGTGCTCATCTGGAAACTCCCAATTCCCAAGGTTTCAATCACTTGTAATTGATTTCCTCTGCCAGGAATTCTGCTTACAGCCCGACCTTTGGACCGTTTTCTTCGTTACAAATTCTGCATCCACGCTAGGACATCTGAAATTAACCATTTAGACAAACAGTTCCCTCTAGAGTAGGCCGTTTCTTGCAAATATTCAAGAGGATATCAATTTTTGGAGACGAAAAGTGACCTTGAAGGAACGAAGTAAGGCCGCAACTTCTTTTAAATGCGACCACACTACTGCCAATGCATGTTTTTCCTCCACCAAGTTGTACTTCTCCTCTATGGGCAGTAAGTTTTCTTGCTAAAAATGTTAATAAATGGCGCTTTTCTACTCCAAGGCGGCGTCCGGCTGTACCACTATTGGCTCCAACTCCTGCATCTTCTACAGATTAGATACGATGAGGTTCTCCTGGTCTTTGGTGAACTGAGCACCGGTGGAATTCATCAAGTATTTTCTTTATTGTGATCAAAGCCTTCTGGCAAGTCCTCGTTCTACTTGACTGCTGATTTCCTCTTCAGTAGCTTGAAAATTGGAGCAAGGTGAATGGATAACCTCGAAATGAACCTGCTGATGTACTGAATTTACCCAGGAAGCTTCCCCACGCTGACGTTCTGTTCTAGGCGACTCATCGTCCTGAATGACTTTTTATTTTGTCGGGTCAACCTCAATCCCGTTATGGTCCTACAATGAAACCCT